>BJBW01008723.1:22347-47942 GCA_004320125.1 Scolopax mira
AATAATAATAATAATAAACCAACACAAACGAACAAAAAACCCCACACACAAACCACACACCACACCCCAAACAACACCAACCCAACACTAATCCATGTCCCCGAGCACCATGTCAACTCATCTCTTGAATACCTCCAGGGATGGTGCCTCAACCACCTCCCTGGGCAGCCCATGGGAGTAACAACCCTGGACAACCCTTTCAGTAAAGAAATATTTCCTAATATCTAACCTGAACCTCCCCTGGTGCAACTTGAAGCCATTACCCCTTGTCTTATCATCTGTGACATAAAAACATGGGAAACGGTTAAGGCAGGTAATAGGTAATAGAGGAAAAGTAAGAATCAATTAGAGCATTGGAAAGGGATTGGTCCACTGCTACACTTCATAGTATTATCAGTAGCACTACGACAGAACTTGCATCCAAATTTTTGAAGTCTTTCTTTAATAGACAGTATCAACCTCATGGAGGACAACACACAAATTGTGTATGTTTTTCAGATGCTAACACATGCTGGACAAAGTTCAACAGCTGCTTTCACAAGTGCGTGTTGAAAATGTGATTGAACTGCTGGCATAGCGGTTCAAGTGTCTTGAAAACAACTACAGTATAGTTTTAACTGCCATCTTCTGCCTTCTCCCTATATTCTTCCTTCTGGCTCACAGAAGGTTGTCAGACACACAAAATTTTCTGGACTTTAACTAGCAGAATAAAATATCTAATATAAATTACCTTTGACTGCTGAAAGACTTTATTTACAGCTGCTCAGAGCTGCATCTGGAGAGTTTAGGTAGAGGCTATGACTGCCAGATGGTGGCCAGGCTTACCCAATTAGCAATCTCTCTCATCCTGTGCCTGGGTTTGCAGCATTGCTCCTCACATCACAGTTGCCTGACTCAAGCCAGTACCTCTATGGTCTAAAATAGTAAATACTAAAATAGTGGCAATCTTGTCAGGTGAGCCAACGCAGAGCTCTGTAAGCTTGGCTCAGTCAGAAGATGCTCTTTGCTATGCTTTTTCTGGCTGTTGAAATTAACGACGTAGCTCTTAATCAGTTCAACTTGTTGACAGTTGAGGCCTAATCCTGGACTGCTTTTCAAGGCAGTGGTATGTTTCAAAGAGCAATGAGGACTGTCCTCAGTGGACAGAAAGTGAAAAAACAGAGACAATGGGGAATAAAAAGGTTAACTTTCTCAAGTATATATTTAAGTTTCAAAAAAAAAAGATCAACGGTGAGGCTCATGACATCAGGAAATCAAAGCGTATACGAGTCCAGAAGGGTTATCTGCTGGAATCTCTGCTACGTATCAAATTATTAAAAAATTATTATTTGTAGTTGTAGCTGTGCTAAAGCACACTGTCTAGGCTTATCTGTGCTGAGCCTGCTATTTGTAGTTTGAAAAATGAATAACAACCCTGGGCTTTTCCAGTGCACAGTTTAGGAAAGGCAGAGATGTGCAGGTTGTGTAAAAGTACAAATCCTCATGGGACTTCTGAAAAAAATTCACTGTCCCACCTGAAGAAAGAACTGGTCTCATCCAAAATTTAAAATAGTTCCATTATGCTGGTTATGCTGCTTCAGGTGATTAGAAAGACAGGCTCTTGTATTACAGCATGGTGGATCTTATATTACAGAAGGTGGAAAGAGGCTGATGTTTGCATTTCGTTAGACAGAGCTCTTTTGCCTTTCTGACCTGCCCTTGGCACAGAACGGACTGGGGGAATGTTAACTTTAAGCTACTTCTCTATGCTCAGGTCTTTGAGGCCACCTGAGAATCACTAAAGCCTCCTCTGTATCAGGATACCAATTCCTCTCAGGTGGAGAACATAGGGTAGGATAGAGAAAGGAAAGCTTGGGGTTTTTTAATATATATATATATAACCTGAGAAAAGGCAAAATGCAGAGCTTTAGTACAAGTACTGAAAATCCTATGAGAGATATTCAGCATCCTGCAGAAGTCAGCTTTCCAAATACTTTGTGCTGCCAGAGAAATTAAAAATGATGAAGACTGAAGATATCTTACCTTTATCAAAAAGCCTGCCATGTCCTAGCCTGTTCTTATGCTCACATGAAAAGTATATTCCTTTATCCACACCACCTTTATGGCTGCTTTGATTATAGTTTTATGGACACAGGGCCCATAACTTTGCTTTGACCCTGAAGGACAAATAAATGCAAAATAAATCAAAGTGAAATTCAGAGCATGCCAGCAAGTTTCCATCTCACTAATTTGGAAAACTCACCAAGTTTCAGCAGGTGTAATATATCAGTAGACAATTGTACTGATTTTAATATAAACTTATGTCTAGTCACAACATTAGCTTTGATTTCTGACACTTTTGAATGTAATGTATTTTAAGGATTTAATGAAAGAATTAAAATGGATCAGCCAAGACACAGGAGAAAGGCTAAATGGCTGCTTCATTCAGACCTGAGTTTCATTCTGTTTCTAGCTGCTTTCCATCTTTTTCCTGGAGATTGGATATTGCCATCTTCATTTCTTCTGTTCTTCTCTTACTTGATGTTTGTCAGACATTGTATTTATTATTTTTCCTCCTTTGTGTGTAGAAGCACTTTAGTAGTAGTTTTTGCTTTTTAACATAAATTATATGTTTAGAAATTATGACTCAGAGACAAATTTAGACCTGGAGGGATCAATTCAGAGAACATAAACACCTATAAAATTCAACCTGAACTTGATTCAAATCCAAAAATTTGTGGAGGTTTAAAAACTACTTCTGAGGCAAGATTTTAATGTCTGTAAATGGCTTTAATGTCTATAATGGCTTTAATATGAAATTTCTTGCAAACATAGATATTCCATGACATCGTATTACTGATATCTGACCCAAGGAGGTTAAACACAGGGAAGAGGTGGGAATCAGGTATACTTCTGAGGTCTAGCTCTTTTCTTGCTTCTGTTATGTTTTGAAGCATAGCTTTTTGCTGTGGCCCAAATTTGCTTTTCATGATAATGTCTCGGTCTGTGTGTTATGTGCTGACATTTGCCCAAATTATTCTCTACTCTCATTTCTCCATGTTCTCCATTTTCCTGGCCTGTAGGTAAGGGAATTACAACTTACTCCTATGCCATGCAAGCTGAGATTTAAGTATTATAGGTGATGATATAAAAGAGGGTCTCATTCACTTTTATTCCTCCCAGTATATGACCTCAATCTCTATCCCTTAGACAGCTGATTATCCAGATCCTCTGACTCTCTTTTTATAATCTCTTCTCTTTCATGTCACTGAGACTGCTCATGGAGTAGATCAGGTTTTTCCTTAAGTGAGGTAGAATTATCTAGCTTTCTCAAATCACCAATGTATATTTATCAAGACACTGGATTGATGAAAACATGATTGTGATAAACTGTGCTACAGGTTCTTAGTCTAGAAGTTTATTTATTCCATTTGTATTGTAAATAAAAACTTGATTTTTCTTTTTTTTTTTTTTTTTTTTTTAGTTAGAGATATTTGAGGCTACTCATATAAAGCTCTAAAAATACAGGAAAAATTAGCAAGGGACTTATTCTGAGTAAGCAGATGAAGAGTAGGATTTGTTCTTCATGAGGGAAAGAAATAACACAGTTTGCAGGAAATTGATCAATGTCTCCAGAGCCACATTGTGAATTTCTCTTCTTTCATCTTTACACATGGAAATAAAAGGACCTATCTGTTTCAATTGGAGTTTTATAGGTATGTTTTACAGCACTGACTGAGTTATCTTTCTTCTTGTTGGTAAAGAGGTAGATAATTCCTTATCTGAGAGCGTCAGTATTTTTACGATCAGCTTTTTTGGGCAAACATCAGAAGTGACCACAACCTCAAAACACAAGGAAGAACATAAATTGGTAGAAAACCACAGTATAATAGACCTTCTCATATTGTGCTCAAGGGGACTCCGGGGACCAGCCAATCCATACAAGAAGAATAGTGTGAGTTAGATGGGACCCAGTATGATTAATCACCAGAGCAATGCAGATTTAGCGCATTAGGTGAAAAGATAAATGTGTAAAACGCTGTTTCAGAACCCATGGAGTGGCCCACACGGTAATTCAGGGTCAGTAATTGAACTTCACTCTAATTATCCTGGGGAGATAATATTAACTTATAGTTGAGTGTGAAAGAGAGAGTCCATAATTCATCACTCGATGGGGCTGCTCATTGCATTGTGTTATTGAAATATGATGGCTCCATTTTTATCCTGTCATAATGACAACTGATGTGCTTATTTTCTTTCTCTGTGCCTCCAGGGGATGATGAAATAGTAAGCAAACATTCTTTCTGGTGAAAGAACAGCACTTTATCACACTGGCTTCAGCTCTAAAAAAGCATTCACAAACAGAAACAATTTCTAGAACCAAGGCCAGGCATTTCCTCTTGCATTCCAGTTGTAGACAGCTAACTTAAATAAAAGCCTCTGCTGCTTCTTTTTATGAGATGCATTTTTCTTTTCCCCAGTTATCAATTGTTTCAGTTTCTTAAATTTTTTGAGGAGGTTTTTTTTCCATTTCTAATTTTCCTATGGTATGTACTTCCAGGTGAGATTAGTTGTATCAGAGAGGTTGTTGCACAGCAACAATGGTTTCTAGAAACTGAAATGTGTCCATTTTCCATTTCACATCTACATAGCTTTCATCCAGTCCCTTCAAAAATATGTGTTTTCATCAACAATTCTAAAATCAGCCTGTTTGACTATATTCAATATTTTAAGAGTATTCCAATCATATGTATGTCAGGAACTTCGTAGCTTTTGCAAAGTTTTTTCTCCAAGTAACATCAGACTACAAAATCCATCAGGATTTAGGTCAGAGAAGGTTTCAACTGCAGGTTTACTTTAGTGACATAGAGCATATTACAAAACAAGTCACGGAATATTTGTTTCATATCAGTGTGGCTTTTCCTACACTTTTTGAGCAGAGAACTCAAGTTTTCTCCGCAGGAGCCAAATTTGTTTCATACTCATGACTATAAATTTATGGATGATTACATTAGGTCCTGACTTAATAGTCTGATTTGGCATTAAGAAGACATGGGCTAGACTAGACAAAGAGAAAGAAAATATTTAGGAAGTGTAATAAAAATGCCCAAACAAAGAAAAAGGAGGAAAAATTCTAGAAAGGCAAATTCTTGTTACTAAATATGGATTGACATGTGCTGTGAACACAGCTCAGGTGACCTACCTACAGTGCACTGATGATTTTGACGAGAGATCACATTTGTAGGATTATAGGCTTACATCATTCTTTCACTAGTATAACATAATTTGTAACTGATGATAAACAGGAGATACTTGGCATAAACAAGATTCAGATGGAATTCATGAGAAAAATTTCAGTTTAATACATAGATATACAAACATTAGTAGATTTTAATCAAGCTTTTTTTTTTTTTACTTGCCTCCCAATGAAACAATCTATGTCTTTACTTCACACTACAGTGATGAAGGTGACTATTTTTTCCTGACAAATTTTTGGTGCACATTTATACTGCCCATGGAAGGCATTGAACCCTCATATTTCTTTGGCTAACAAAAGTTTCAAAGCCAAGAAAAAAATCTCAAGAATGCAAAAAAAAAACCCCAAAATCTCAAGAAAACAGAAATGCTCTGACAACATTTATGGACAGACAAGACTGAAATATGAGGAAGGACAGCTTGAACAACTGGTTGCCACTATCATAACAGTGAATAAGGGGAAAACTGATTCTCCTTTGGTTCCTTGCAGCTGACTCCTGAAAAGACTGCACTGTGGCAAGAGTCACTTGAAATGTATGCTTGAGGAAATAAAGATGGCAATGTTGTGAGACAGTCAGCTATGAGGCAAATAGTAGATAGAAAGAAGAGAAACACACCTGAATAGTATAAGACTTTTGAAAAAAATTAACTTGCTTTACTGGAAGATAAAAAAGTGACAGGAAGAAAGGGGTAATGTATCTACACATTGGCAGCTGCATTCACATTAATAAATCAAACTGGGCAAAGCTATGGACTTAATCACTATCCTAATGCAGTCCAAATATTTAATTCTTGGCATGTTTCTTGCTATGATTTTGACACAAGTCAGAAAGCTTTTTCTCGGAAAATGCCCAGGCAACTTTCCAGGATGAGGGAGGGTAAATAGTGCCCCAACAGCCACCTTGGGCAACTCAAAGATTTTTTTGAGGTAGTAGAATGGGAGCAAGGCAGTAAGGGACTTCAGTCTCGTGGAAGTGAGCTGGAGAGAGTTTGTGCATGCTTTTTTGCTCTTTGGAGTAGAGTCTTTAATAAAATGAGGAGGAAAGAAGTAAAAGATCTTTTCAAATGAGAAAAATTTGTCATTCCCACCCCAGATGCCTTAGAAGCACCAAGTTCAAATGGTTAAAGTGAAGAATGAGACAGGGTGAAGTTTAATTCAGACTTTGGTGAATAAAAGTGAAGGGATAAATGTTTCTAGATTTCAGGGTTCAGAATTCATTCAAATAATTTAATTTTAGTCCAGTTGTGACAAAGTGAAAACAGGGTATTTGCTGTTCAAATTTCAGTAACCAACTGAAATTTTAACCCAAAAAATTCAATTCAAAACTGTGACAAAAAGATATTAGGATGAATAACATTATGGAGGAGATCACTTTTTATGCCAGGTACTACTTTATTTCACATGTAACCTTTTTATGTTTGGTATTGCATTGTCTTACACTAATTGTCACTTGTTTTTAGCTTTAGTTTATTGCCTTACACAGGCTTTGAGCAGTTATTCCTTTAAAGACATTTTTCAATATAAACACTGATTTTTGATTATCAAATCAATATTACACAAACAAAGTAGAAAGGATAGTTACTGTGAAACACAAAAGACAGACTGGTCCATAATTATCAGAATGCTAGTGCTGTGTCCTAGTGTCAAGAAATGCAACCATTTCAAGTAAAGATGAAGGTTTAGAAAATGACTTTTCAGTATTTAATACACCACGTGGACTCAGATTGCACTTAATATTTGCTGAATCATGAATCTGGTGACCACGGAAATTATTTTATCTAGATTTTATTTGTAAATGCACATATTTTTCTTGTAATATTAAAAAAGAAATAGATTATACTTGACTATCCAAATGTGACTGTTAGCACTTTTGCTGCATTTCTTATAGCTGTCTTTAAATAAAAAGGCATCTTTTAAACAAATAAACACATAAACTGTGCTTTTTAAATTTCTCATATATTTTAATATCAAATTATTTTGAAAAAGGCTTTCCGACACTGTTTTCTGGTATGTAATGTTTCATTATATATGTAGAATTCTGTATTTTATGGGTGTGCAAAATTTAAACCTGTGCCATGAAGATGTAAAAAGCTACAAGGATCTGTGAAAGAAAATCTTAGGGTTATGTAACCGATACTTTCCTACTGTTGAACTGATTTTAGGTAAGATGTTTAAAGAAAAGGCACTAAGAATAAATTTCCATAAAGGTCTCCTAAAAATTCATATTAAGTTACATATCCAGATATAATGGAACCTTCCTGAAGCATGAAATAATTGCATGTATCCATATGTCACATAAAAATGGTTAGAGTACTGAGTTAATTAAGCCACTGCTCTGTACCAGCAACTACGTTCATCATCTTAGGTTCCTGCTCTTTCAGAATAAGTGTGTATGCTCCATCTTTAGTATTTCAAAAGTCCTACAGTCAACATAAAAAAGTGAAAATAAAAGGTACAACAATATTTTTCCACTAGTCTCACAAAGTAATCTGTTTTATCTTAAAAAAAAAAAAAAAAAGGCTACATTTACATTTAGTGACTCTTGTATACAAGTCATAATGTCACGAAATCCATTTGCTCTTTAATAAAACATTATAATGTCTGAAGGCTTGATTTATGGACAGGCCTGTTGTCACCTTGACTGCCTGAACCCTTTCATTTACTGCAAGACTTCCAAGACAGGTCACGATATTTACACTAGGTCAGAATAATAATGTCAGCAGGATCACAGTCCCTGACGAGAGCCTATTTGTCTCATTTAAATAATGAACATCATTCGTGAAAATTGCAGACTGAAACCATAACACACAAAGGACAGTAGAACACAACCGTGCAGTATATGAAGAATCTATATTGACACAAACCATGACTCACTTGTTACAGCTTTTTTTTTCCTTTCAAAAGTCTCCAGCAATATCCAGATGATCAGGAGAAATAAAATAAAAGCACTTTTCTTGTACCAATTCTGAAAAAAGAAGATTGTTTCTAATAATGATGAGGGTGTATGTGGGGCTGCTTTTCTCTTGACAGGTTAATGCCGTGGTAAATACGTACATGACATACTTTTCAGATACATGAGAAATAATTAAAAAGAACCAGTTTTCTCCTTGATGTCTGAAAAAAAAAGAAAGTCTTTTCAGCTCCTCAAGAAGTACTTCCTGGACTACTCCAGGTATTCTGATACAATGTATTACAGATTACTGTGAAATTTGAAAGTATATAAGTATAACCAGATACCCATGTGTACAATTTAAGGATTGGAATTTTATATTGTTATACCAAAACTAATTTTGGACAAAGGACACAAAGACACCTGCCTGTTCAATGTCCAATTCATGAAATTCAGCAACCCAAGCTAGAAGCCCATTTTCCATCCACAATGAATAAGAAGAGGTGGGCACCTAAGACAGACATTTCTAGTGTTGCCTGGTGAGTAGGCAAGAGGTAAAGCCATCTAATCAGAAGCCATCTAATCAACAGACTTGATACATTCCATGTGCCGAGGTAAAAAGTCTTACTTTTGACAGCTGTCTTGTGTACACCCATTTGTAGGTGCCTCCATGCACCTACCACATACATAGTACTAACCTGTTGACTAGCTGTGGTGAGTCTAGGCCTTCTGCAACAGGGTCTAGTGCTGCAGTGCTTTCATAGCATGTCCTTTAGCTGATGATGCATCAGTGATGACAATTATGGTCATCATCATGATCATGATGACCGGTGATGATCATCAGTGCTCCTCAAGTAAACATTGTGCAGCACCTCTGGAAATCCTGTGATGCAGTGATGTGTATACACATAGTGCTCTATGACTGGCAATACTTGTGGTGTGGCCTTTCCACACATGGCCATCTCTTCATTTCCCCCACAGCATGCAATGTGTGTCTTAAGCCTTAAGATGCCTCATAACAAGGTGATCTGGAAACAATGATGAGAGGAATGCTGCACACTGTCCAGAGTTAGGCAATCACACATGGTCCTGAGCTTCATGCCTCTAGAAACTGGGATTTATAACCCAAAGCCTCTGCTTGACATAGGCATCTAAACTTTTCCTTGAGTGCAGATAATTGTATCCATATTTTCTTACTGAACATAGGTAGATAAGCAATTGGTGATAGTCTGAGAGGGCTCAAACTCCCACTCCTCAGTACAGAGTGCTTTAACCTACTGTGGTTACAGTGTGAAATTTTCCAAATCAGAAATAGGTTAAAAAGTATCCTTTCACAAGCCGTAAAAAAGTAAAAATTGTGAAATGCTCTAAACATCCTGTTTACCTGTTTAAGCTGGGTTACAATGCATCAGGAAGACAGCACAGAAATAATATGCCTGATTATGCCTATAATAGGAAGCATTATAATGTGTTCCAGTAAACTACTTAAACTGATGAAGAGCAAGCAGAGTATCACAGAATCACAAAATTGTAGGAGTTGGAAGGGACCTTCAGAGATCATCTGGTCCAACTCCCCTGCCAAAACGGGGTCACCAAGAGCAGGCTGGATGAGAATGCATCTAGGTGGGTTTTGAATGTCTCCAGAGAAGGAGACATTACCTTTGTAATAGTAGCTAAATAGTAGCTAAAATAGAATTATTGGAGGCACCAAGTCTTCTGAAAATTAGTGTGGTATTTCAATATTGTAATGACTGCAATTCTTTTTACAGATATTAATCTAACTGTTAAGACAATTACCTTCCATTCAGCATTTAAGTGTGATATCATGTAAGTAAAATGGGTAACTGAGATTTTGGCTAGAAGGTCATACTACCACACAAAATGTGACATAAGGTAAGAAGCCTAGCATCAACTTCAAAGTAATAAATTTGACTACAGTTTTTTTTCAGAGACATATTCCTTCCAGAACAAAATAAGACCTCCCCAACCCACACACTTAAAGAAATTCCTAATCATAAGATACCTCATTTTGGGTGGAATTGCACATTTATTTGGGATAATTAATTTTAGTTTGTTATGGTTTTATTTTGGATAGAGGTAACTTTTTTATTAGCAGCTAGTGTAGTGCTATGTTTTGGATTTGGGATGAGAAATACTTTTGATAATGCACTGGTGGTTTGGGTTGTTGCTAAATTCTCAAGGCCATTTCTGCTCCACTTAGCTCCCTACCAGTGAGTAGGCTCAGGGTGCACAAGAAGTTGGGAGTATTCCTATGTCTTTCCTAAAAAAACTATTTGTCAAACTTGTTAATAAAATTTCCTCTGCTGATGGATTTTCCAGAAGGGACAAATCTTCCCAGATACTTCACTGCCATTGTCACAGAGAGATTTTCTTATCTCTGAATCTTCTTACTGCAGTTGAAGCTCATTCTTTCCACACTAACCATCTTACACAGAGCTACAGATCTTTGCAGGAGATTTTCAGAATGTTGAAGACTGCCTTCGTGCCATCCAATATTTTCTACTTTAGAACTCTTTCCACAGTTTATCTTTTTCAGATCTGTGATTAGTCCTGTCACTCTCCTTTATACACCCTCCAATTTATCCACAATATTTTCAAAGTGAATACTTAAAATGGAAACTACTCAGGATGAGGCTTCATTATTAGCAAGTACACCAGAAGGATTCTGTCAATGCTTTGGCCAGCTACGTTCCTACTAATGCAACCCAAAAGGGTATTTGTCTTTTTTTTGCACCAGCATAACATCATTGAATAATTTTTAGTGTGTGACCACTATAATAGCTAATGTTTTTTCTGTGAAACACCATCCTGTACTTGAATTATTGCATTTCAGCCTACTTGAAGTAGTCTTTGTTGTATCCTATCATTTCAATAATTTTTCTCTAATTTATCAAGAGTATTTTGAATTCTAATTTTCTTCTTCAAAATACTTCATCCCTCCAGTATTAGCTGTAAGTATAGTTAAGTATACTGCCTTCCACCATCCAGGTTATTAATAAAAGTACTGAATTGCACTGAATTCAGAACAGATACCTGCAGAACTTCCCTTGGGACAATGAAACACAGAATATCTCTGAATACATTTTCCACATAATCTGCACTTATGCTGTAGTAGTTATCATTAAGTACCATTAAGTACAGTGAGAAAATCCTCAGAAAATTCAAAAAACACCCCAAATTCCTGACCTTCAAGTTTGTCCTCCTTTCATTAAAAATACAGATATATACATATATAGGGTTAGAGTCCTTTCCTCTTTACAAGTCCATGTTGGCTGCTATTTATCTCCTCATTGTCTTTCAAATGACTACAGACTGTTTTATTATTTGTTTATGTGCTTTTTTGACACATGAATTATATGTAGGTAACTGATGTGTACTTTCTGCTCTCTGCTTTATTTTTGTTTAAGAAATGAATCACTATTGCATTGTCCAGTCTCAAAATATTTGCTTAGCATTTTGTGATTTCATTTGAGGATCATCAGACCCAAATGACAGGAAAAAATCTGTCCTATCTAAGTAATCTCACTTACTTCTCCTTTATCCTCGATTGACAACTTGTTCTTTTTTTTTTGTTAATAGGAAATGGTGTCTTATTATTGTTTTATGAAGATCAATAAGCCATTAAAATATTTGGCCTTCTAAGCATCATTTGTCAATACCTTTCCTTCTCCATGAGGAAGCTGACCAATTAAATTCTTACTTTTCCTTTCACTATAAATATACTATTTCCTCATTACCAATGTTTTTGCTTGTAAATTGCACCTCATTTTGTGTCTTGACATTTGGGATTTTGTCCGTATGTGTTTGCTCTGTGCTTTTACACTTATTCAATAGTGTTTTACGCAAAACAAATTGTCAAAAGTGATCTATTATTACAGAGATAATAACTGGATTTTTTTGGGGGGGGACTATATATTTATTTTGCTTTGAGGTAAATACTCCCAGGATTCTCTCAACCTGCTTTGTAACAGCTTTTAGAAGGAAATTCTACACTTTTTGTAAGTTTTCAACACTTCAATTTCATACTGAAGTGCCTCCAGACTGCTTGGACTTTCATTCTGTAGTTACGCCTCACTTGCTTTTTGACTGAGTTAGTCTCTTTTGACACCTAACTCTCCACAAGTGCCTCAGCATTATTACCAAAGAAGACTGAGTGTAAAAGTGAGGAATTTCTCCTTTCAAAGCAATGCAAAGAAACAAAATTATTAGTGACACAGCTACATATATATACTTAAAGAGAGAATTCTTATGGATGTGCTATACTAATTTGATTTGAATTATTATCTATTCATTAAATTATTTATCTAATGCATAATGTAATGTCCATTGAGATAGGCTGTTATATCACACATTTATTCTATAAATCAGTATTACAACTTGCAAGTATTTTTAAAATTATTTGTATTGCTATTTCTTTGATACCACATTTCCTTAATACAAAGATATAAACAAAACATTAATAATTATTTTGCAAAAGAAAAATATATTTACTTGTAAAAATTTCTCTCTACTGTAGTAACTTACCACCTACCTAAAATGATGTATTAGCAATCAATATACAGCTATGTAAAAATACTATGAAATATTATTTTAAAAGTAAAGTGGATCATCTGGTTTTAGGTTTTTAATTAACTTTTCTTTGTTTCCAGACATAAAATTAAAACAGCTTTCTTAGTAAAAGTCTGTTCAGAGATCAAGACGTGTTATACAGGCAGTAACCATGTGATCATCACACACACAAAAAATTATGGAAGAGGACAACACAGAAAAATACTAATGTTTAATTGTGCAGCACTTGGTTTGGTGTTTCTTTTTTTCTTTGAGTCTAATCAAAGCGCCTCTTTTAGATTTGATTTTGTTTGGTTAGTTTTTTTTCTTTGTTTAAGATATTAAAGAACGAAATTAAACTTATGGGAAGTTATCATAAACTTTCATGATGACATGTGCTGCAGCTACAAAGTACAAAGTTTCATAGGGGTCATAGACACAACTTGAAAACCAAACTTCTGCAGGAAAACAAGAAGTGACATGACAGAGGGCTGGCATAATGTCCAAGATACTGTCTTTTATTGTATTTGATATTTGTTCAGACATGTTTGACAAGTCTGCTTTCACATCTCTTCTCCTCTAATAGCAGCTGTGCTCTGATGAGATATAATACCTTCAATTTCCAGCCCTTTTTCTATTCTTCTTCACACCAAGGTGAAAAAATTGAGTCCAAATTTCACAGTTTTGGTGGAAACATCTGAAAAAGTAATTAATGCTAAAGTAAACAGTTATCAAGAATGTCTGTCTGCAATAGGAATGCTCCCGATTGAGGCTTTTATTTACTTTACACTCGAATCTACTTAACCTTCTTTAACCTACCCATCTATCAAGAAACTATACAGCTATGCATAGTGACTAGGCTTTCATTTAATAGAAATTTTGAAGCTCAAGAAAAATGACATATATGTAACGTCATAAAGTTTATAACTCAGTGAATTATGACACATGTTTAACTTCTGAACTGATTTAAGAATCTGTTGTCAGGAGTGTTAGTGCTTAAGTAAAATATCTGGTCATGCTGTCAGAATTTCCTAAATTGCTTACTTGAATGAGCTCTATCTTTCTGTACATAACCCTTCTTTGTATAAAGAAATTAAAAAGGAACTTCTAGTGTTGCTTTCAACACAGGGAAAAAGGCCCATAGTCAAGGGAAGAATTTAATAAAATTCAATGAAGTCTTGAAAGTCTTGGGTATTTTCTTCAAGCTGTATGATATTAGGAAAGTCTTGGTTGTCTGGTTGGTGTGAGAGACTGCCCGCTAAGGATTAAACACTGTCAAAATGCAAAATAAAGCCAGTTTACTTCATTTTGCATGGAGCTTTTAAAGCTGTGGTCTAGGGAATGTGTTTTATTAGCTTATAACCACCTGTCACTTCAAAATATATAAACCGTTTGCTAGAGAGAGCAATTAAACTGAAACTTCTCAGAGGATCATTTTAAGAAATGAATTATAAATAAAAAGGGAAAGGAAGTTGATATAGACAAATATTATTTATAATGCAAATCAAATTCACCTTATGATTTTACATTGTGATCAGATGCAGATATTATTTTGATTCTGACTTAAAAGAAAGTGATAATATATTGCCAGTTGTTTTTCCTTTCCATTTCTGTTGGCCTTTTACTTTGAAACAAGACAGGTCAAACAGGAAAATGATGAATAGTTCAAAACGCTGAAATCAGAAGACAACGAAAAGCCTAGAAAGGTCTGTTTCAGACAATTCAGGGTATTAGCTACTTCCTCTCATTTGTTAATTTGCAATTTTTTTCCCTGGAAAGAGGCAGGAGCTTATGTCCCTTCTGATTCTAGGACAGCAGTTATAAAAATGTGACTTGGTGAAAACAAATACTGTGAATATATTCATGCTTATGTTTTCCTATGAAGATTAACAAAGACAAGGAGTATATTATATTAATACAGGAATGAGATGACATTTCCCCTAATATCTAACACAATTGTTTTACATGGTCTGTAGTTTTGAGAAAATAATTTTATCCTTAGATGATTTTGTTAGTGTATTTGCTTATAAGCTTAGGTCTTATAGTAAAGCAACCATTTCTAAGTAAATTTAAGACAACATCTTATTGATTTTATTTAAGTGGGAGTATTCCTTAGTTTCTTGTAATTTCATACAGTGTTTGTTGACTAGACATGTGAAAATAAGGAAATCAGTTATCAGTAACTGATAGGATCATCATGAATATACACATCTAACCTTATCACTTAATGTCCTTTTGATGGTTAGTTCCTTATGTTTATAAAGATGAGGCAGGCTTCACATTATATTTAAATCCTCTCTTCAGATTCAGAGTCGGACTTGATTTGTTCCCTCCAACTGTGAAAACATCTAATAAAACCATCTTATAGCACATTTCATTATTTTCGAGCTACATCATTTCAAATAATACTTTGTTCCAGTGAACATAGCGATGATTGGTCATGCCATAGTTTAAATAAATTTCTTCCCTTATTTAGGATGCTCAGCGTAGCCTTGTTGTTAGACATACATCTATGTCTAACTTGCCACTTGTGAACAGAGGCAGAGCCAATCAGGGAATATCAATCGGTCTTATCAGGTTGGATTTCCTCTCTCCTATCAGTAAGTTTAGTCCTTCAGGTATCACAAGTCACATCGAGGGGTTTTGTGTAGTGCTTAAGCTCCTTAGGTCATTAAATGTTCTTTCTACTACATTATCTTTTGACATGCACCTAGGGATAGCTTTGTTCCCTCACATCCCTATATTCAAGTGGTTCACGTATCAACATGGTTCATATTCAGCTTCTCCCCATACTGTTGGTAGAGGGGTACTGGGTTGCATGTTTGGTAGAGGCCTAACTTCTAACATGTCTCTAAAAGATTGGAGATGTCAGGCAAATACATCTTTATAGTCCTTCTGGCAAGCAGGTCAACCTCTTCTTGACAAAACATGTTGAACTTCTTAAATTACAGAATTCTTTGCCTCATTAAAAATGATGTCACTATTAGATCAATAAGATAAGGTGTACAAGAAAAGCACACATTCCAAGTTAAATGTTTCAAATGTACCCATTTAAGTACTTGAGAATGAGGCAAAAATAAGCAGAGGTGAGACAAAGCAAAAAGTCTGGAAGGGAATATCACAGAAAGTGGAATTAAAAATTAAGATCAAAATATTATTCTCTCCATGACTCCACTCATTCTTCTATCCTTTTTTTTTTTTTTTTTTTTTTTTACTGAAATGTTGGCTCTTAGTAAACTGCATTGTATACAAGTCAACAGTCATTTTTATCAAACAACATGCTTCAGCAAAAAGAAACAAACAGTGTGTGTCACCAAAACTATTACTTTTGTCCTGTGGTCCATCCAGCTCTGTAAACCATCCATGGCAAAACTCTTGGTTGTTCACTGTGCTTCCACGGATAAGAAATTTGGAGAAGGGGTGCAATAAGAAAAACCGCAAACCTACCATTTATGTGCTTTGAGCTCCCCCCAAAAATAGAGTATATATATGTTTAGCAATCTTTTGCCAAAAAAAATAAAAAATGAAAAAAAGAATAAAGAAAAGCGTAATTATGAAGGATCACATATAACTTGAGATCATGTTTATCACTGTATTAAGCTTGTAACTTATTATTATGTAAGCACTATGTTGTGGTAACAAAACAGTTGCTATAATCCTTGTTTAATCATTTGATATTAGACACCATTTATTCTAGACAACAATAATAATAAAAAATAGAATGTTTAGGGTTAATGACAATAAACATTTCTTTCTTACTGAGTAAGAAAATATTGTCATTGTTAATGACAATAAACATTTCTTTCTTACTGAGTAAGAAAATAAGGTATTAGGTTTAAAACTTCCAGTAGTACTATGTTCTGTTCAAGGCAGAAGGTAGAAAAAAGAAAAAAAAAAAAAGTCAGCTACATGCCATTTTTATGTATTTATAACTTTAAAAGACCTCTTGGGGAGTGAAGTGAACAGAGGAATGATAAGCTTCACAAAATACATGATAATTGCACTTAGAAGAAATATGCAACTTTGGTTGCATACTGGATGATGGACAGCATGAAAAATATAGACAAGAATCCTCCAATCTATATATAGTGAGTATTAGTAAGCTCTGGTAATAAGATGATTCAAAAAACATTGGACTGAGCAATGCCTAATACATCAGCAGCAGTATCTTAGGACATTCTGTATAGAAGGGTAATGTAATTAGTGTGAACTGCTCAGCAATGTAACTTTAACTGTAATTTCAGTGATTTCCATGTTACAATTACTCTATGTGGATAGGAATTTAGCCAGTTACATGTGACAGTAAAAACAGAAAATAAGCTATTTAGGTTCTATCTGTTCTATAAGGACTGTCAGAAAATTTGTAAATAAAATATGTGTGAAATATTTTGCAAATAGAATTCTCTGAGTAACTCTATAACATATACCTTGATTCCTCCATGTACTTATAAAAATAAATAAATAAAAACTATCAGCATATCATTTTGGCATCATTTTGTGACTAAAATAATGCATATTCTTATATTGTAGTAACCAATTAAAATAATTTAAAGCAAGTTTATTTCATGATGAGTAGATCCTTAGAGCACACATGTGTTTATATGTCTATAAACTTATGTACATATATGTGTGTGTGTATGTTTGTGTGTGAATATATTTGTAAAGGAAGAAAATTAATTTTCTTAATTATCATTTGGAACAAAAGTGAAGGCATATGCCACATATTTGAACTGTATTGGATTATCTGGAAGTCAAATTCGTAGCAGTATCTCTGTACAGGAAATCCTGTTTCACACTGTGAGCAAAATAAAATAAAAAAAAAATGATAAAGAAAAAAAAAAAAAGACAACTGCTAGCTCTGATCATCTCTGCCATATTTTCCAAAAGCCCACGAACCAGAACAGTGGGTTAAAAGGAAGTTGACCTGACACATCCAGGCAGACTGATAAACTGAACTGAAAACATTTCATCTTGCAGCTGATGCTAGGTGAAGCATATATGACAAATTGTAATGGCTGCAGGATAATGGATCGCCTGTGAGGGCTCAGCGTTCGCTCACCAGCTTGTGCTCTGTCTCCTGCTTTCGCCCACACGCAGCAAGTAACTTTCCCTTCACAAGTCTTAGGGCTGCAAGGGAAAATCACAACCTTGGCCAGTCGTTCAGCACCCTCCACAAAGCAAGAGCACTACATCTCTACATGGATGCCTCTAGAGCAGGACAGGCTGTGCACTGGGAGTCACAGCCATCCCACATAAATCCTCACTTTGGGATAATGCATGTCTGGCTGGCACTACTAACTATGCCTCTAAAGAAAGCAGGACCTGCAGCATTGTTAGGCCTGAGAAACTATTTCTACTGGTATACCACCAGCAGCTTTCACTAGTTACCATACACGAAGATGCATTCCCTAGAAACGCGGGAGTCCTAAAGAAAACTATGTATTCCTAAAATATTGAATTGTTTGATTAGCTTGTGCTGTAAGAGCTATACTCATCTGGAGTTCCAGCTCAAGGGTGAGCAGTTTATACACTTTATCTTATAAACAGATAAGCCAGATAACAATATAAATAGCACACACTTTTGTTTCTGGCTCACTGTCTCTCAAACTGCCTGCTTTGCAACCTAGTTCCCTCTGGGTGCAAGATGTAGAGTCTACCAGAGGAATGTGTGTGTGACATGAGGCACCAGCCATGGAAAAGAAGACCTTCACATACAGACAACTCAGAAATACTGGATAGGGTTTGCTTAGAAAACACTGAACTCTCTCTACCCACTTTATGTTTAGTTATTACCCACCTTTTATTATACCTAAGAACATAACTTAAGTGCTGTAGTGTGCTGCATTTCCCTATAATGGAAAGTATGAATTTTCTTTTTTTGGTATTTTAACGCTATATGTGGCAAATTTTTACATTATTTGCATCTGTAAAGAAAACAAGCAGCAAAAACTATCCAAGACAGAGTCAAGTGACAAGACGTATTTTCAATTAGATTTATTTCAGTCTGAACAATATTGGACTCCAACTCATAGTGAACCTTTTGTCTAGGTAGGCATAAGTATGTCATAAAGTAGAGCAAAATTACAATGATATTTGGATAATTAAAATTAGTATAACTGAAATAAAGCAAAAGAAATAGATGAGGTTTTGGTAAGCAGAAGATTAATAAGAAAATCAGCAATTGCTGGCTATGGTTTAAGATTAAGCTGATGCAGATTTACTAGGGTTGGCGCAGGAACAACTATTTTATTTTACATTGGTCCTTAGCAGCATGTGAACAGTCCACATCAACTTCTGCAGGATGTGAAATGACAGCAAAGAGGTGAAACACCTATCATGGCTAACTGTTAACCACTGTCACTGTCATCACTAACATCTACATGTACCAATCAGACTCAAAACATTGCATTGCGTTCCAATGTTTTCCATCCTTTGATTCTGAGAAAGAGAATGGCCACCGTTACTTACACATTTTGCTATTCTCTGTGGTGAGGTATTGATACTCCTGTCAGACAATACGTAGGATCTGAGAACAGGAAGGGAGAATGCAACAGTAGGCATGTGATATTTTGTAGAGCAGTACTCCAGGTTCCAGGAAGACTGGCAGCAAAGCTTTGTTCATAAGGTAGCTATTGTTGTGAAAAACAGTATGACGATGCTCTGATCAATTTCTATATCAGTATTACTTCTTAGCAGAAACACAAGGTTGTAGCTGAAATATTTTGTTAATACGTTTTGTTTGCATACAGAAATTCTCATGTCCGTACTTAGCTTTTCCTTCTTATTCTGTCTTTACATTTTTTATTTCTTGTTGTACCTTATTATTTTTCTCCTCAAATCGTCTCTCCATTTTTCACTGAATCAATTCCTACTTCTATCAATAACTTTTTTTAGATAGTGATAAAAAGTACAGTAATGTAATTTCTATAATTCCAGTTTGCTGTTGTGACAGGTTGATCTTGGCTAGCTGCCAGGTACCCATTAAGCAGCTCTCTCACTCACCCTTCTCAGCAGGAGAGGAGGAGAAAATATGACAAAAACCTCATGTGTTGAGATATGGACAGGAAGAATACCCACCGATCACCATCACAGGCTCAACTTAAGGCACAATAATTTCACTTATTGCCAATTAATAACAGTAGTAGAGTGAGAAATAAGAACAAAACTAAAACCACCTTCACCCTATCCCTTCCATCTTCCCAGGCTCAGCATCACTTCTAACTCTTTTGCCTCCCCCTATCCCAAGCAGTGCAGAGTGGATGGGGAATGGGGGTTCCAGTCAGTTCATAACACTTCTCTACTGCTCCTTCCTCCTCACCCTCTTCCCCTGCATGGAGTCTCTCTCACAGGACACAGTCCCTCACAGACTTCTCCAAAGTGGGACCTTTCCACAGGCTGCATTTCTTCAAGAATTGCTCCAGCATAGGTCCTTTTCATAGGATATAGTTCTTCAGGCACAGACTGCCCCTGCATGGACTCCTTTCCAGGCGTCACAACTCCTGCCAAGAGCCTGCTCCTAGATGGGCCCTCAGGGGGCTCCAGCTTCCTTCAGGGCTTATTAACCTGCTGTAGTGTGGGGTCCTCCATTGGCTGCAGTGTCAATAACTGCTCTGGTGTGGTCTTTTCTGCAGGTGGCAGAGTGACAACCTGCTTCACCATGGTCTTCTCCAGGGACTGCTGAGGAATCTCTGCTCCAGCCTGAACAACTCCTGCACATTCTTCTCTACTGACTTTACTGTCTGCAGGGCTCTTTCTCCCACCTTTTTCTTATTCCTCTCTCTCACAGCTGCTGTGCAGCATTTTTAACTGTTTCTTAAATGTGCTATCACAGAAGTGCCATCAGCTTTGTTAATTGATTCAGCTTTGGCCAGTGGTGGGTCCATCTTTTAGTCAGCTCTATCCATCATGGGGGCAGCTCCTCGTGCCTTCTCACAGAGGCCATGCCTGCAACTCCCCAGCTGCCAAAATCTTGCCACGTAGACCTGATACAGATATCTATAGTATACAACCTCTAAAGGCTATGGCTTGTAGCAAGGAATAAGATTCCTGTTTGCCTTGTCCTGGCTGCTGAACTATAGAGAGAATATGGAGAAAAAGGGATAGAGAAAATGCGAACAAGTAAACACAGCTGGGAGTTGTTTCTGGAGTAGGTGAGGTGTGTGGTGAAGGGAGACAGAAACAGAAAGCAATGAGGCTTAACTAGATTGGTATGAGCTGGGAGATCTAAGCAGTGCAAGGACACTGATGTACAGAGAGCCACCGCAGCAAACAGGGAACACTGGCAGGGATCCAGGACCAGTGCTAAGGTTTGTGCAGGACTGAACAATGCTGAGAACTGTTGGCATTTCAGACAAGATTGGAGAGGAGAACCTGTCTTCTAAGGCTAGAGAAGACAGAGCAGGATCATTCAAAACTTTATCTGATCTTAGTCAAGAGTGCTGAGCTGTTTGGCTTTAGAGTTACCCTATTCTATGCAACATTTTTGTACCTTAACGAACCCAGCTTTGGATCTTGTTAGTCTTTGGTACTTTTGGTTCACTTACTCCTAGGAAAGTTGTGGGTTCTATTAGGAAAATTAAAGGTAGGCTAAGGTCACAGAATCAGATGTTGCAGTGCTGCAAAAATAGTCTTCATTATATATTGGATTGCTTATTACTGAATCTCCTAGGATGTATTTTATAGCAAGATAAAAATAGGTTCCTTAAACTAAGAAACATAAGAGTAGATTGCAAACTGAGTTTCCAATTTTCTGCTGCCAAACAACAAGAAATCCCAGGCCAAATGATCACCCAGTGTTAGAGGTTGTAATGATTGACTATAGAGTGCAATATAAGGCTTGCCAGGGGGTTTTAAACATTATTTTATTAAAGAGAGCATTACAGCTGATTTAAAGATAAAATTAAACAAAAAATATTTAAAAAATTAAACTTTTTAATAATTCTTAGATTTCATATGGGGTAGAACTATTATGCATATAATGCTGCTTTCTTCCTCAAAAACGTAAAATAGTACTGAAGGGAAATGATATTGAGCACTTTTTTAGTATTCTACCTACTGACGATCTCCTTGGCATGTTTCTTGCTCTTTCTTTTAGGAGTTTATGCACTTAAGTGTTCCAGACAAGACACATGAGTTCTTTGAAATCTACATCTATCACCATGATTTTAAGGCTGTATGCTACGGCTGAGCGATAAGGTGCTCAGAATCATTCAAGTAAACTTAGTTTGAGAGCTGTGGTGAATTGAGTTTAATGGAGTTGCCAGGGGGTCCTGAGTGGTATTCCCCAGGACTCAGTGTTTGGGCCACTTCTGTTTAATATCTTTATCAATGATCCAGAAGAGGGGATCAAATGCAACCTCAAGTTGGATGGGAATGTTGATCTGCTTGAGGGTAGGAAGGCTCTACAGAGGCATGTGGACATGCTGGATCAGGTTCAACAACTTGAACCTGATGGGTTCTGCGCTTGGATCACAACAACTCCATGCAGCACTAAAGGGTTAGAGAAGAGAGGCTGGAAAGTTGCCTAGCAGAAAAGAACCTGAGGTTGCTGTTCAACAGCCATCTGAATATGAGCCAGCAATATGCCCAGGTGTCCATGAAGACCAATAGGCCTGAATCAGAAATAGTGTGACCAGAAGGACTAGAGAAATGATCATCCCCCTGTACTTGGCACTGATAAGGCTCTCCCTCAAGTTCTGCGTCCAGTTTTGGGTCCTTCACTACAAGCAAGACATTGAGATGCTGGAGTGTGTCCAGAGAAGGACAACAAAGCTGGTGAAGGGTCTAGAGCACAAATCTTATGAGGAGAGGCTAAGGGAACTGTGGTTGTTTATCCTGGAGAAATGGAGGCTGAGGGGAAATTTATAGATCTCTAGAACTACCTGAAAGAAGGTTGTAGCAAGGTGGCAGGTCAGTCTCCTTTCCCAAGTAACAAGTGATAGGACAAGAGGAAATGACATGAAATCGTGCTAGGGGAGGTTTAGATTGGATACTAGGAAAAATTTCTTCACTGAAAACATTATCAAGCACTGGGACAGACTACCCAGGAAGTAGTGGAATCACCAGTCCTAGAGGTATTTAAAAGACGTGTAGACGTAGTGCTGAGGGGTATGCCAATCGCGGACTTGGCAGTGCTAGGTTTATGGTTGGACTTAATGATCTTAAAGGTCTTTTCCAGTGTAAATGATACTATGATTCTAGATAACTGAGATATATTTATATGAGTAGGGGTTGAAGATCAGTTTTAGTAGGAAAAAGGCAGAAGAGGTAAAAAATTAATTTTTGCAAATAAAAAAGAAAAATGTGCCACTTTTACACACATAAACTAGTTAAATCATGGTATTCCCCATTTTACAAAGAAGAAAAAAAAAAGGCATAAATATTTGCAACCTCTGGAATTGACCTCAGCATGACGAGGATTTCTATAAATGAAAATAAAAGCACTGCTCATTAAAAATATGTTTGTAATAACAATACATATGCTGAAATCAAATGCAGATAGAAGGCAGGGGCAGAACTCAAAATTCACTTAATGACAAGCCTTAACGTACTGTGTTAAATGTTGTTTGTTTCAGTGAAATAGCAAAAGTTAGTGAACCTGTGAGAACTCAAAAGTCTTTTCCTGTCTTGCAAGAGTAGTTTTTCATAAATGGAAAATTTGGTCTCAAGGCACAGAATGATTTTCAGAAAGAAGCATAATTTTGTAAGGAAGACCAGACCATGCAATGAAATGAGATATTTCCTTCTTGTCTTCACTAAGAATTGTGTGCCGATGTTTGCAACAGAAGTGTAATTGTATCAGTCAACCACATTAGAAAGCAGTAGTTAATTTTCTGTAACTGCCAGTTATTTTCAGCAATTTTGGCAACTAGAACTGCTAAGAGTTAGTCACATTGGTCACATGAGTAGAAAAAAAGGAAGATTGAAAATACATTTAAGCAGAAAAGAGACAGATGAGATGAAAACTTAGGCCTTAGAACCTAAACTTATTCACATTAAAGGCATCAGTAAAAATTCCTTTAACAGCAGCTCAGTGAAGACTACACTTTTTTGGCCAATCAAAGGATTTGTTCATCCAAAAAAGTGCTAAAGAAGTAGAAAACTACTCATTTCTCCTTGTAGTGCTACTGGGAAGAAATTTCAAGCACCAGAGGTGAAAGGAATAGCCTTTACTAAAAAGGTTCTCCCAGTTGATGAGAGCGCTTCTTACGGCATTTAGAATCTAAAGGGAAAATGTGATTTGAAACATAATTTCTTGAAAGAAATACTAAAACAGGAGCAAAAAATGTGCAGGAAAGTTATAGTGGCTATGGTGAAAACAGGAGTAATCAGCACACTTCCTTGCGAGGGTTATTTGAAATCAGGATTAACACTCCCCATATCACAGTCACACCACATGCACATGACATTTAATATGTACTGTTGGCAGTCAGATAACCTCACAAGTGGTTGTTGAAGAGCCCATCTATGTTTAGGCTTTTTCACATAGTATGATTTAAATTGAGATTCCTGCAATATGTGGTTATTCAGTCTCTCACTTTTTCAAAGAAATACTGGATAGCCAGTGTTTCATAACATGACTATTCTGTCAGATACACCTGATATACTTTCATTTCCCCCTAGAATGAGAGCTAAAAATCAGCAATAACGTCTTCAACACCAGTAGGCAGCTGACTCAATAGTCCCAAAGTCCAACTAAACACATGTTCCTCGTTAATGGAATAAATCTATGGAGATCTATAAAAATGGTGTTGAAGACCTATCTCTTCTCACATATCCAACACATGCCTCTTATATGAAAGTCAAGTGCCTGAAGATAGAAATTCTTGTTTGTGTCATGGCATTTTCTGTTGCACCTATCCTAGAAAATGGCATCTTATTCAGGTTGATATTATTTTCTTTTTAAACATAGGAAAAGCATATTATGTAGCACCTCTACAGTCTAGTCACTGTTTAAAAAACCTGGAAGTGTTTTCAAAAGTGTGATCAGCAGGCACCAGTAGGTCAGTAATATACTCCCTAAAATTTTCAAACTTTTTTTCCCCTGTATTTAATAGACAGTGACCTATTCACAAATGTTGGCTATAGGCATCTTTGATTGTGGCAAAAACATTGACTAGAAAGACAAATCTGCCAGATGACATTAATTTTGTTTAATAACCTAAGATAATGAGAGTCATCACATGTTGTTTTGTGTAGTTTTGTAAGCATTTATTATTTTTTTTTATTCATGGCCTTTGATTTTTTGTCAATTGCCTCTTTCATTTTTCTGGCCACTGAGAAGTAAACAGCAAAATACCAGGAGAAACATCTTGTACTGTTTTTAGGCTGGGAGTTGTGTACATTGGTCCATATGAGAAAAGTAAACTGGGTACAAAACAGTAGCTAATTTTGTGCCATAGCTAAAAACATTTTTCATTGAATTAAAAAAACCCACACAAATCACCACAAAGAAAATATCACTATAGTTATAGACAGGGTTAAAAAGTCCAGTGAGCGTACTGTCAGTCAACAGTCAACAGTCAACAGATAACAGAGAATTAAAAAAAAAAACGTAAACCAGAAGTATTTGAAACTGGTCTCTAGATCATGGGTAACCTAATTTACATTTTCTGTTCTTCTTTTACAGTGGTTAGTGTGCTGGGTCTGGTGGGGAAAGGGTTAAATGTTCCCAGGACCTAGCAGGGACACAGGTATTCCATCCCATTTAAGCCACGCCCAGGGGGAGGGGCCTGAGCTAGCCGGGGAGGGGGAGAGACAGGAAGTGACATAAAAGGAAGAAGTCCCGCCCCTGGGCCAGGAGGAGTAGGGAGAGTAGTGCGGTCGGGTGTGCTTCGGGTGCTCTGGCAAGCGGCGGTATCGTGATGGTGGTTGTATACTCCTCTGTCTGTGTTATCGTTG
>BJBW01008724.1:0-49390 GCA_004320125.1 Scolopax mira
GGGAGCCCTAGGACAAGGGGAAAGGGTTTGACACTGAAAGAGGGGAGATGGAGCTGAGATGTGGGGAAGAACTTCTTTGGTGTGAGGGTGGTGAGAGCCTGGCCCAGGTTGCCCCGAGAAGCTGTGGCTGCCCCATCCCTGGAGGTGTTGAAGACCAGGCTGGATGGAGCTTGGAGCAACCAGGTCTGATGGGAAGTGTCCCTGCCCAGAGCAGGGGTCTTGGGACTCGGTCATCTTTAAGGTCCCTTCCAACCCGAATTGTTCTATGATTCTGTGATTGATTCTATGATTTGAGACATCCAGCTGATGCTAGGACTTTCTTCACTGGGACTTTCTTCAACAGAAATGCATATATGTAAAGCTGGTACTACTATCAAAGTATCAAAAACTCTTTCACTATTGCTGGAGATCTATATAGAATTCTATCACAGATTGCAGTGACTTTACATTCTTCAGTGGCTGTTTTTACTTCGGTTAGTTTCAGATCCTGAAGGTTGTGTTTGTTTATGCTGGCTGTAGTTTGAAGGGGCTACAGATAGAGTCAAGTGTCAGTACAGTAGCATTTCCCTGTTCTGCGCTCCTTGCCTGGGACTCCCCTGAAACACTCTAGGCAGTTAAAATGTTTTTTCATGACAATAAACAGAGCAACGCATAGGCCAGTGGGCATTCACATCCTAAAACATTGACTTTGGAAAGCGACCGTTGGGACTTCTTGCTTCTCTACTGATTGAAGTTATTGCTGACTAATGCTGCTTTGTAAGGAAGGTTGCAAAGTGACTACAATATTGATGTCAACTGGAGCTTGGAAGTACACACTTAGAAAATAAAATAAGTTCAACTAACTGTATGCAAGTGATGAGGTTGTTTTTTTTTTCTACTGAGAAAAACAAATATATTTACTAGTTTTAAAAGCTTTCCTTGATGAGCTGCATTGCTGCATTCTAGAGCTGAAAACACCTCTAGTGTTTGCAGACAGTATGAATAAATCTCTACAGGGTGCAAAATAACTCTTATCAGGAAAACAAGCCAGTGCCCTCTGTTTTCATGAGTGAAAGATTTGGAGCTAATTTTGCTGCTAACCAGCAGCAAAGTTTTAACCCTAAATAGTGTGTACTTCTAAAATTGTGACATTTTCAGTCCTGGAAATGCCTTCATAGCAGAAGATTGTGAGAGAGCATCCTTCAGCTGTTACTGTGATTCATTGCAGCCCTAACCCTTCGTGTATTTGCAATATCAGGTCTCACACTCCTTCACCTCTCCTGTATATTACAAGCAGTAGTAATTCTTATCTGTGGTTCTCTACTATTTCAACACAGCATTTTGATCTTGCCTTCCAGCACTTTCTAAAATAACTTTCCTCTACTCCCCAGGCAGCTTTATCAGAACACCTCATTCCTATCTTCCACATTCCCTGGATCTGGGTCTCTCTTGCACAGAGAATACACAGACTTGGAAATCTTCTGCAGTGCTTTTGAAATGTGCAAAAGTGCGAAATAAAATATGACAATTCTAAGGAACTTTAATAAATTTTAGTCCGGAGCTTTAAATAGCACTGCTTTTACATTCTTTTTGTTGTTGATTACTGCGACACCAAATCAACTCTTTCTCTTTGTAATATCTATCTCAGTGTTGTACCATTCTGGATGAAAAGTTAACAATTTTTGTGCAAGTCAGGGTAGTCAAAATGGTATGTCAGCCTCATCGTTTTAAGTAGTTTTGTAATATAAAAGAAGATGCTAAGTAATGTTTTAAAAAGAAAAGCCCAAGGACTTTGAATCTAAAGTTCTCTCACATTCTCTTTATTTTTTTCCCCCAAGAAGATTAAATTAGTTCAGTACAGCTCTGGTTATAATGATCTGATTCCTGGTGCTACTATGATTTAAATGGGTGCATTAAAGTAAGCAATGCTAAATTAAAAGCACAGTAGAAATCTTGGTGGGTGTGAACAGATGAGTAATCTTAATTGGAAATAAAATATACCCATTATTCTGTGCTATAAATGGACTTTTATATTATGAATTGAAGGGATAAAAACTTTATGTGTGATACAGTTCCACATTAGGGAGAATTTCAGCACAAGTGTTCGGAGTGAAGCTGTTTCTTAGATTATTAAATACAAACACAAGTTTTCATGATGCTCAGTAGCTTTTCTTTGCATGTGCAAAACCAGATGCAAAAGTAACCTTCCTGTTAAACAATTTGGTTTTTCATACTTTCTTTTAGAAAATACCCTGTAAGTACTTTTCTCTAAAGTGATGACACAGTGCATTCCCATGTATTTTACTTCCCAGTACTTCCCAGACTAAGTAACATAATTGGTACTGGTTTGAAATCCATACAAAATGGTGGAAATCGGAAGCTGCAAAGTAATTACTTAAAGCCCAAAGAATTTCGGAAAAATCTGTGTCTTTCAGTTTAATGGTTCCACGTGATCAACATGTATGACAGGACACTCTGTGTATGGCCACAATCAGCTTTTGTGAGAACTTGTTTTTTTTTAATTCAGAATTAGCATCTTGCCTCATTAGTAGAGCCTCTCATTAAATTTCCACTGCTTCTCATTAGGAACAGAAGAATGGGCCATGTGGGTTGTGTTGCCTATTGATAACGCATAAAAAACATATTTGAGCCTATTGAGTCACAACTTTCCAATTGCTATCAAATTTCAATAGCCTGTTACATGCAATGCCGATTGTGAACAACTCTTAGACAAGTGTTTTGAGGCTCTCCCTTTTGTGATTCCTGTGTGTGGAGCTACATAGATCTTACAGTCAAAAAAAATTACAAAATCTCCCTCTATTTCAGAGCATTCAGAGCTGTAGGAAGCAGTCTAAGGTGTAATTTGTATTTCTAACGCATATAATATTTTTTACCTGAAACTAAGTGATGGTATTAAGAGTTAAAAAAAAAAAAAGAAAAAAAACAACCTTTTGCTCCTAAAATTAGGAGCAAAAACGAGACAAGTAGTCTAGTGCTCATCTATGTAACCTACAGCTGCAAATTTATACAAATGAGAAGATTTTGCTTTTGAATGTAAAATTTGATCCATGGAGCCAAATGATCAGTGAAAGAACTGATCATATAACTTCTAGTATAATTAGACTGCAATATAGCAATGAACCAACCTAGATAATTAACTGAATAGAGAAGAACCATGTCAGGTCTGAGTGCTGACAGCTGGTGCTCTGTGTTTGCCAACATGCCCCGCTGTGTTAAATTTAGTTACTCTGAAATAACCTGCATGCATCTTATTTGGACTAAAAGATTTTGTTTTGCTTTATAGAAGCGCCACTCTTCATGCAGCTCAGCAATCTGAGGGCCAAAGGTTACAGGCACAGGGAACTCACCATGCTGCAGAATATGACCTAAAAACTTTGTTCTACTTTAGACCTCTGACCCTCATTTTAAAAATTATTCACAAGCGGTTGGCTGCCAAATTCCTGCTAAGTCTGCTTTATGCAACATTTCCACTGATCCTAAACTGCACAGGATCTGAGGCAGCCACCTTATGAGCTCATATATCACATTTATAACCATCTCTAGAGACAGCTAGTAGAGAAAAACAGATAATGCAAAAAGATATTCCTTGGACTGCAAAGTATGAGGGCCTGAGGTCTTGAATTGCAGGTGGAAAACAAGGTATGTTCTGGCTCTTGCTCATGTTTTGCTTATGCCAGCCCAATTTCACTGAAGCAAAATTTATTTGCTGATGTCACCAGAAGAAATCTGAATTAATCCTGAGAAAGTATGTGGAAATTGATAGGTATCCTGCTTGAGAGTCATTAACGTTGAAATTAGCTTTTCTAGTTGGTCCAAGGAAGCCCAAGTGTGTTACTCCTCACAGTGAGAGAAAATATGCCTCCGCTCCCAGTACAGTACAATAAGGGAATTAAGTACCTCTGTATATACCAATACTAAAACTCAGTTTTGAGCAAGAAGCCTCATAACCCTTTGAACCTATTCTAAGGGATGTGTCTAAGTTCCTACCTCCCTTTTCCTTGATCTCCAGAGCTCAGGAATTTGTAATTGCAGGGAAATGCTACTCTATTTCTGGTGTAGAGTCAAGAAGCATTTATAGCCAAATCCAAGTTAGTCTCTATAGTTGCAGGTAGTGATGTTCTCTTAACTTTCTTATCATAATCGTCATTGCAACAATCACCAAACAAAAAGAAGACAAAATTCACTTACTCTAATGGGGCTAAAATTTTAGCCCTTAATGGGGCTCAAATCTCTCTTCTAGAAGAACATCTTAATTGTAGGCTCTAGATTTAATGACTCTTCTTGAACTTAGTCCAGAAAGTTCTTGCTGGCCCTGAGTCAAGTGACATCACTCATCTTGTCCACATTCTTAGGTATGAGCTGCTTAGCTTGGAGCCTTTCTCTGCACACTCAGAAGTAGAACTTGAAGGACCCTGAACCTTTGGAACTGAGCACAGGCAGAACCAAAGATGTTACTGGCCTATCCTAGGTTAAAAATGCACAGATGAATGATTTTCACTGATATGGGCTTAGGAGTTTGTGAAATGCCCACCCAATATGCCATTTCCCCATAAGTTTACAAGTTATAATTACAATAGTAGAGTCCTTTTATCTTTTGTAATATTTACTAATAGATGTGTGCATGTCTTTGGTGAAGTACTCTAAAAATAAATTGAGAAGTATAATATTGTCCTGCTGGGATTTAACACTGAACGTTCACCTTTTGTTTGTTTCCTAGAGATATTTTTTAACATAAAGTTAAAGAACTTGTCATTCTTTATTTGGATTTTTTTACTTTGCTATCTTTTTTCATTTGTGCTGTCTTAACTGGACAGCTTCAGTCCAACTTGGTATGAAGCCATCAGGCTTCCTCTCCAGATTTATCAAAGGCAACACCACAAACGAAGGAAGTTCAGAATGGCATCCTTTATAGAGCTTAAAGAAATTCACATTAGTCCTTTGTCGACAGTAACTCTCCTTATACATCTTGCTTTGCCCTCTTTTGCTTATGCTCAGACTCGAGTTAATTACCACCCTTTAACCTGCAGTGACTTTGATACCAGATCACTGTTCTTTAGCTATTAGCCATGCACAGTGATTTGGATGCTTCACAGAATTTGGGACTGTGGTGGAACTGGTAGAGGATAAATAGGGTTTTCTTCCTATATTCTATTGGCTGACACTGCCACCCTGTGAAATCCTGTCGTTCTTCCTAAATAGATATATACATGTCAATTTGGAAATGACACTCTCTGTGTTTTTATCTCGTGGCACTGCAAATAATGAGCTGCAATTTTGGGGGAGCCTTTTATTTCACAGATTTAATTTCACTGTAATTTCATTTTATGTTCCCTAGCATGACTTAGGAAAAAAGTAAATGTAAGAAATTCAAACTATTCAGCATCAGATTTCGCATATGAAAATGATGACCCAACTAATGGCTCACTAATTATAGTCTTCCAAGAAGGCTGACTAATATATCTTGAAATAGATTTTATTTGATCAGCTATTGGAAATTACATCCTTTTCAAGCAGCTAACTTTAGAAGGTTGTTATGTGCCCCAGTAGATATTTTTTCCATCTTAGTATTATCAGTTCCTCGATATTAAAAAGTATTTCATGCACATAAAAAAATTAATTAAGTAAGCCATCTAACTCCATGAAGTTATCCTGTACAGCTCACACAACAGCTTGTAGCTGCCTGTTATGAAACCAAAGATGTAGGACACCCCTAGCATGTTGCAGGTTTTTCATAAAAAATAGGAATGGGATCTATTATCGTATCTGTCGAACCACTGTGTGAGTGACAAATGTAAGCTGTGAGTCCTAACTTATTGTAACAGCAGAGTCCCAGGAAGGCATCTTTGTGGCTGTCAATGCAGTGTGAAAGTGTCTCTGGAGTACTTAAATTCTTTTTATAACTCTGCAGCATTTTATGTGACATGTAGGAAAGAATGAGTCTGTATTTGGTTGGATGTTTCCTCAGGTTCTAGTGGAAATCAGTGTCACAGGTAATCAGTAGCTTTATGTGCTAAGGGAGATTAATGCCATGAAGATGTATAAAACAGCTTATGGAAGCATACGGGTTTTTTCAATATGTTCCACAGGCTGCAGATCAAATTGTCTTCTTCAATTTGTAAGTAGAAGACTTTGGGGAAGAAGGGGACTGTTGTTCTTTCAGTTTGTTTGTTAGTAATTATAGTTGGGTTTTTTTCTTGAGTCTTTCACACTCGGTGGTCATAGAGATTTGGTGGCCAAATTCTGTTTCCATGATGTCTGTGAAAAAATGGTTGTTCTGGAAGTGAGGAGAACTCATAAATGTTGTCATCAGTAATACTGATGAGAGTATTAAGAATGGGTATTTCAACTGCTGTTACTCATATTGCTCTTCTTTGCAAACTGCTTCTCATATTGGAGAAAAGGCTAGAACTCCAAACAGTCAAACAAATACTTTTCTCAATAGTTAAATTCCCATGAAAATAGGGGGAAAATGATATTCATCTAGTAAAATGAATATTTAATGTATCTAAAGTATCAATTCTAAAATGTTCAATAGCGATCTCAGAAAAGTCAGGGAATGTAGTATTGAATGCAGAGCTGGAAATCTTCTAAATGTCTTTTTGTTAAAACAGTCAAAATTGAGACTGAAACATTTCTCTTCTGAGCTCCTGAAAGCAGTGAATAGTTCATTGAGTTTCCACATCTATTAACCTACTAAAATAATCCAGAGATCTGTTGAAACAAGGACTGGAAAAGGACCTTACGTCAACGTTCATGCTGAAGTAGAGAGGGCATTGAAGAGCCACTTACCCAGGGTGAGTTAAGATAAAGGAGGCAAACTGGAAAAAAAAGAGAAATCCCACATTTCTGCAGTGTCCTTAAAGCAAAGCTTGTCTTACTTACTTTAGCTTCACTTGTAACACACTGTAATATGCTTCCTTAAAGCAAAGCTTGTCTTACTTACTTTAGCTTCACTTGTAACACACTGTAATATGCTTCACTAAGACAGAGAGTACGGCCATCCAGCTTTCCTTATTTCAAATACATCCTAGAGGAGGTGAAATAAGTTAGATAGAAAAGCCCAGGGATCTCTGGAATACCAGGGTCAGGGCTTTTAAAGGCTTGGATGTAACAGAATTATTCAGTACTGAAAAAGTCTGTTTTGCCTAAACCATTGTTTTCTAAAGTTACTTTGTTAGAAAATATTAGTATTGCTATCGTTCTTTGTATCTAACTGAAGAGCAAGTTATACTGCCTACACAATTCCAGATGTATAAATGATAGAGTATATGAAGATGTTAATTATTAAAATGTACATGATTGTGGAGTACTTTGTGAATAAAGTCTCTCCATGTCTAGGTGGCAGACATTTTTTTGGCTTCAGTGAGGAGCTAAGATACTACAGCAATTTTAAGAACATGAAGATGAAAATGAAAGAGTCAATACCCACCTTTTAATACAATATCTATCCAAGTGGTTAGAATAGTCCTGTGGGTTGTGAACAAATAGTCTTCCTGTGGTGAGAGAAATGTGATTATAACATCACACTTCTCAGAAAAACCATGCTAACAATTGTGTAGCAAGGGGTTCTTTTCAGTGCTTGCCTATTTATGATGAACCCTTTATAGCTAATATGCATTCAACGGTTGCAGGTTTACACACATAATTTAGTATTTAGTAAACAGAGCCACCCTGAAGGATACATTGCATATATTTCAGAAACACAGAAAAAGGGTTAATACATGCATTCATAATAAAATACATATATGAAATTCACATATATGCTACATATATTGTGATATATAAATACCCTGGTTTTCCTTATCCTTGATGACTTTTAAGTAAGGACATTTGTTTCTGCTTCTCTTAGCCAAAGTCAGAAGGACTAATTTTATTTCAGTTCTTGTGAATTCACAGTAAAGATGGCATCTTCTCCTCGTCTCTGACAAGGATTCTCTGTACCTTTGACAGGACAGACCCAAGCATCTACCAAACCTTAATATTTCCTACAAAGCTGCTCAGCTTGCTATTTTGGGGGAATGAATTTTTTATTTCTTTTATGCCTAAATGTTGCTCCTAATTGTTGTGTTGTAATAAAGATCCTACTGTTCCTCTGGACATCAGAATGGCTAAACTTTTATAGTGTATTTAAGCCCTAGTTGGTGACTGTAGTCTTAGGAGTCCAGTTTTCATTCTGTGTGTCTGTTAGAATTCCTCCACTCAAATCTAAATCTTTAAATAGTTACATGCATACAGATTCTCAAAAAAACATTTCATGTGAAAACTGAACTATTCTTAATACATACTAAACTATGATGACGAATCAATTTAATAAAAGCAAAAAGCTCTCATTGTGTGTGGATACTAGGTTTGGCTTTTTTCAGGTAGACTGGCATCAAACTGCTGCTAATCTCCAGCTGATATCAGAAATCATAAAAATGCATAAAGAATCTTAAATAGTGATAAAATAGTAAAGACATGGTGGATCAGTTATTGTGTTCTAACTTACTTGACTACAATGTGAAATACATAAATATATCCAGGGGTCCCTGGATATATTTATGACCCTAGCTTTGAGGCTTGAAAGCTTAGTGATGTTGTACTTTTTTGAACACAAAAGATGTTAAATAGTTTCAGAGACCTGAGTGGACCTTTAATGAATCTCAGTAACGGAGAAGTGACTCAGAATGAATGGAGATAATGAACAGATTGAAGTTCTGCAAGCAACAAGTAATTGGATTATTGGTGGATAATTTGTTTCCACAGACATTTTTACTATCTGGCCATATGCAATATTTCATTCTTATCTTTTTATTCAACAGAAAATTGCCTTCAAACCTTCGATTATCCCCAGTATGATCTTGGCTATTAAGTTACTGGAAGAGAAAGGTACCAATTAAAACATATTATTTTTAGTGATTGTCCATGTCTCTTGTTTTAATTGTAAATACCAGTTGTTTCTATTTCCTTATGAAGGCTATACTATCAGGATCCCATAAAGGTTGACATTAAGATAGTCTCTTTATTTTTTTGACATTAAACATACTACTAGTAATGATGCCCTTAAGTAAGGGACTATGGCAAATTCATCAGCAAGGCCAATAAGGAAATTGTATAGAGCTTCATCAAACAAAACAAGTGGGCAAATGATAGATTTAAAATCTGAAATGATTTATTGAACCGGTATTTTTGTATGTTTCTGGGCTTTTTTATAAAGATAATTTTGTTAGACATGATCATGGACAGTGTGACACAAACCTCTCCTGTATTTCCTTCCTTCATGTACAGTAGAATTGTTTTTTCCTCAGTCCTATAAAATGTCTTTAACTGTAGCCCCCCTCTCCAGAAAACTTGAAATTACTGTTCCCTGTATATCTGGCCCCTATACGGATAGGATTTCTGTTACATGATAGATGTACTCCCTACCAGATAAATTGTGTTTTCTTCTGCATTCCATCATTCACACATACATTTCCTTTTCTTGTCTTGTTTCCTATATGGCTGATTTTTAAATAGGCCAAGAACTAGTCCTAATGATTTATAAAAATACATATAGTCAGTCCTTCTGCCCAAATTAATTTGGTTTTTTTTTTCCCCAAGATTAATATTAATATCAATTGTACCTTTTCTTCTTAGGAATTAGTTTAATGATTTCGTCATTTGGTCCTTGAAAGCACACCAAAGTACCTTGGTTTTTCTGAGCACTAACTCTACAATGTAGTCAGCTGGAAGAGACTAAAAGGAGCACAGGGCCTAATGACATTTGCATAGATTGCATGTGAATTTCAGTTATTACAATCCAGCTGTCTAGAAGGATTGGGAATTTGGTGGTTATTTGTGCCATGGTTTTGTTTAAGAGAAAGAGCAAATAAAGATTCTTTATTGAAAGTGGGTACTTATAGTAAGCTTCTTTGAGGTCTTCTCCAGAGGCGCTTTAAAATTGCCCTATCTTTGCAGAATAAGTGCTATTCCATTAGGAATGGGACAGTAGATATTTCCTACTAATTTAATGAAGATGGACAATTCTCTATTTTTGTCTTATGAAGAGCTGTGGGATCCTGTCATCTCTGACAACCTGTCATATACCCTGACTGCCATTTACTGATGGGAAGAGCATGTTCTATTTCACCTTTTATCCTCTCCAAATGAGAGCAGTTGACAGACACGATATGAAAAAGTAATTATTTTTTTTCACCATTATGTGAAATTTATTTTTAGGCGCAGAAATACAATTAAGCTGCCACAATTATCTCCTCCAGCATCTAAAAATGTAGTCAGAGATGACACCAGTTAAACAACAGTCGTGTTTCACTGAGTCAAAATTTGAAAGGATCTTGGTGGATCAAGGCCTGGCTGCTTGATAAATTTTGACCGTTGGTGCTATGCTTGGCAGTAAGAAAAGCAGTGCTTTCTCTTTGTGTGTTTTATGATTCATTCATTATGAGTTACAGAAAATCTGTGTTTCTTTTCACAGAAATCATGAGACATATATATCTTCTCTGGCAATGATGGCTACCAGTGTTCCGTGCTCATAGAAACTATTTTCCATTCTGATCCATGTTACTGCAATTTCAGGCTCTAATGTACATGTTGTCTATATCTTAATACCTCTTCAGTAAGTTTGCTTTCTTTACAGCTTTGCAGGCTTTTTTTCCCTCCACCAACAGTTTACATAATTTGATGAAGAATGTTTTAGATACAGCATTTTTTAGCTAGAGCAGACATTGATTGGGAAATTCTGATGAAAGAAAAGGAAAAGTTGGTGACTTAGTAATCCAGACAGCATTCTTCCCAGCAGGTAATGATGTTAAGTCATCCCTTTTACAAATCACTGCTGCTACAGAGGACAGAATATTTAGAACCATATTATCAACAAAGACATTTGCAGCTGACATTTAAAATAGTGATACTGCATCAGGAGTATTCTCCATGCCTTGAGCATGAAGAAATCCCTTGTTGCATTACTTTTAGCTAAAAGAGGTGATAGAATTCAGTGTTGAGCAACTAGGCAATCAGTGGAGTTTCCACCATCATCCTGTGGAAAATATCTTGTTATAAATTTAATAGGGTTGGCAAATTTCTGTTTGGCTTAATTGTCATGTAAGTACATTAATAATTATTATAGCATATATAAAAGGCTAGATAAAAAGAAAAGGACATATTGTGTCATTATTTAAGGCTTTATGATTAAGTTCATGAGATAGCTTGGCAAGGTCCATAAAAAATGATCGTTGTGCTCACTTATTGTCATAGTCAACAGTTTATCAAATGAATATCTGGGCTGAGGATGATTTAATTGGTTCATTGGATTCTCTTCTGCTCTGGTTGAAAACTGTCATTCTGATTTCACAAACTTTACAGGATAGAGTGCAACTGTTAAGCAAACGTCTATTTGGTTGGATCAATCCAGAAAGGTAAAAATATGCTGCCAATAGATTGATTTGGCCTGTGAAAATGAATGTATGTGAAAAGGTTAAACTTTAGTTTTCAAAACAAATAGGAAAGCAAGGAAAAGTACTTTTGGATAAAATAGACTGAAGAAAATATGGTTTTATGAGTCTATCTAGATCCCCTTAGCACAGTTTCTGATGCTGGTGTGATAGGAGAATTTGGAAGCAGAGCTTTTTACGCTTTTAGTATTGAGTTCTGTAAGCAGCATAGCAAAAAAAAACCAAAACCCAAAAAGATTAATATAACTGTCAGTCTTGAAATGACATGACTGCAGGGCAACAGAGAAAAAAGGGGAGTCCTGAGCTCAAAGTACTGGTCAAGCACAGTGAGAAGTCCATTATGACATGGGAAGACTACAAAACATTGTTTAAACCATACCAAGGAGTGGCACAATATATAAGGCAGACCAGGGCTGCCTTTTTAACCAGCTGCGGTTTCACACTGAAGTGCTTTATTGAGATCAAAGACACTGAAACAAAAATGCAAAGGTCAAAGATGAAAGGTTTAATTCAAAATTTCAATGTAGAGAGATTGTACAATCTCGAACCATAATTCATCAGTTGAATTCTTGGGGTTACTGTAATCTGTGGCCTGAGAAGTTAGCCATTTACGAGTACGTATTTGACAAAGCTGACATTAATGATGCTTGATGGTGTGATTCATATGACCAGAATACTAGCATCAGTGGTAATGGTCTATATAAATGGACGAAAGTCATGTGACATTAATGAAAAAGGCCTCTTTCTGAGTGAGGCTGAAAGAAGATTGGCTCCCTAAGGATGTAATTGTTATGTTTAGGAAAAAAAAACCCAAAACCAAACATCTATATTATCATAGGGGACTTCAATCTGAGTGGTTTGCTAGAAAGTTTACCAATGGTTAAATATCACTAGAATTTTTAAAATTACAGATTACATCTTCATCAGTCAAAAGAGGCTGCCCAAGGCATAGGAAAATTTTCTACTAGGTACGATTTATTATGAAAAGAACTATGAGCTAAATAATATAGAGAAAAGTACTGAAGAGGAAAATGTAAATGACTTTTGGAATCACATTAAGACAATTTTAGTGTATAAAAGGAAAAAGTTGACAACACTCATATTTTTCAAACTATATATTGCTTAAGAGTAGAAATGGAAGAAAATTCATAACAAACCAAGAGAATAAAGGAAAATCATAACATTGAATATAATAGAAAAGAACTAGATTATAGAAAATTAATAAAATAAGGGAAAAAAAACCTTAAAGAGTGATCTTTGAGAAACTGGTTAGGAGTAAAGAATTTTCACATTAGTACTGGCATTAGTATATTACAATGCTACTGTAATATGGCACTGAATGGAAATAGAAAAATGTCAGTAACAACATACAGAAAGATAAAATATTCAATAAGTATACCTATTGAGAGGAAGGTATGTCAGAACCAATTCTGGCAGAAGCTAGATGTTGGAGAGAGTTCAGCAGAGGGCTACAAGGAGTATTAGGGTAGTAGAACACAATCACAGAATTGGTTGGGGGAAAAAAAACCAAAAAAACACACACCACACCTAAAATAACACCAACCCAACACTAATCCATATCCCCGAGCACCATGTCAACTCATCTCTTGAATACCTCCAGGGATGGTGCCTCAACCACCTCCCTGGGCAGCTCATTCCAATGCCTGACAACCCTTTCAGTAAAGAAATATTTCCTAATATCTAACCTGAACCTCCCCTGGCGCAACTTGAAGCCATTACCCCTTGTCCTATCATCTGTGACTTGGGAGAAGAGACCGACCCCCTCCTCTCTACAGCCTCCTTTCAGGGAGTTGTAGAGAGTGATAAGGTCTCCCCTCAGTTTCCTCTTCCCCAGACTGAACACCCCCGGCTCCCTCAGCCTCTCCTCATAAGGTTTGTGCTCCAGACTCCTTCGTTGCCCTTCACTGGACCCGCTCCAGAACATCTCTCCTATGAAGAAAGGGTGAGGAACTTGGTGTTTTTTGCAGATTCACAGATTAGACAGAGCTGGAAGGGACCTCTAAAGATCATCTAGACCAACTTCCCTGCTAAAGCAAGATTGCCCAGAACACATCACTCAGGATGGCATCCAAGTGGGTCTTGAAAATCTCCAGAGAAAGGGACTCCACAACCTCTCTTGGCAGCCTGTTGTAGTGTTCTGTCACCCTCAATGTAAAGAAGTTTTTCCTCATATTTGTGTGGAGCTTCCTATGTTCCAGCTTGTGCCCATTGCCCCTTGTCCTATCGCTGGAAACCACTGAAAAGAGACCAGCTCCATCATCCTTCAACCCACCCTTTAGGAACTTGTAAACATAGATAAGGTCTCCCCTCAGTCTTCTCTTCTTTAGTCTGGAGAAGACTGAGGAGGAATGCCCATAAATACTTAAAGGGAGGGTATCAGGAGGATGAGGCCGGTCTGTTCTCAGTGCCGGTGGGCAGGGACAGGACAAGAAGAAATGGTCACAAACTTGACCATTGGAAGTTACATCTAAACATGAGGAGGAACTTCTTTGCTGTGAGGGTGGCAGAATCCTGGAAGAGTCTGCCCAGAGAAGGTGTGGAGTCTCCTTCTCTGGAGACATTCAGTCCCTGCCTGGACACGTTCTTGTGCAACCTGCTCTGGGTGGACCTCCTTTGGCAGGGGTTTTGGACCAGATGATCTCCAGAGGTCCCTTCCAACCCCATAGCATTCTGTGATTCTGTGATGCCTGCTTCTGAACATAAGTGAAAAATTAAAGGAGGATAGTACACAGAATCCATAATGATCAACAGAAAAGAGATGTGGTGGAAAATTTGTGATTGATATACATGCTAACCTGCTACGAAGTATAAAGCTAGATATCCTGTTTTGGAAGATTATGGGTTTGTTTGAAGAAGACAGCAGAATCCATGTTACAGTTCTATAATATATTTTCTTTTGCCTCACAACATTTTGATTTAGAGAACAAAACCATAACATTAACGTGGCATACATAAAATAGTAAGGTAATAATAAGGAAATAATAATAATAATGAAAAAATACCACGAACTGAGTTGCTGTATTTCTAGAGAGGATGCAAGTAATTACTCCTTGGCCTCTGTGCTATTTAATACCCGTGGCTTGGAAGAGGCACACCAAATCATAACTGAAAATAGTAACGAAAAATGGAGAAGAAAGTTCAGATAAAACCTATATGTTATGTCACTGATGATTGGGAAATGTTGTTTTAGGGACTGATGTCTTGAAGTATGCTGACTCTGGTTTAGGATTTGCTGTTGGCTTCCTTCTTACTGTACTTTTTCTGTTTTCTCGGTCATATATTCCTGTATCAGAGACCAGAGGTGACTACAAACAGTCATGGGAACATAGATCATATAGTTAAAATGCGATGGCGGGAATAGGTTGGCGTTTGCATAAATAATTTGTTGTGATTGATAGTTTTACTCTTTTTTATTAGTATTATTTTTATTGTAGTTTTCTCCTTATCTTTGAGCACAATACTTGTCTAAGTAATATAAATGTGTAATAAAAATGAAGGGGATGCATTACTCCCTTATTGCCATGTCAACCAGGAAATCTGTCATTTTTTAAATTTCTAGTGAGAAAAACACGATAAATGCTTGATTACATGAGGCCAAAGGTCTGTCTAGCCCAGGGTCATTCCTCCAGCAGTGACAACAACAGATTTTACTTAGGGATAAATAAAAATAAATATAGAACAGATTTTATTTAGGGATAAATAAAAAATAAATATAGTACATACACCGGAAAGCCAAAAATACCATTCAAATGCAAAGAATAATCTTCTATTATTAGAAAATTATGCAGAAGTTCCTTCATCCCTTGCAGAACAAGAAAATGTAGAATAAATATCACTTTTATTGATGTGGCTTAACTGTGAGGTGACGTAAGGAAGTAGAACAAGAACGTGGATGCTGAATCCCCTGATGGCCTCCATCACTGCTGCACAAACTTGTACAAGGAGAGAAAGGGGTGCCAGAGAATACGAGGCAGGCTGTTTGGCCAAGAGGAAATCATAATCAACATAGGGAAAGAAGACTGGGGCCAGTCTTAATATTTTCATTGATGGTCTAGATAAGGGGATTAAGTGCACCATCAGTAAGTTTGCAGATGACACCAAATTACATGGAAGTGTTGATCTGCTTGAGGGTCAGAAGGCTCTACAGAGGAATCTGGACAGGTTGGATCAACGGGCCAAGGCCAATGGGATGAGGTTTAATAAGGCCAAGTGCCTGGTCCTGAATTTGGTCACAACAACCCCAGGCAGCGTACTTGTGGAAGAGTAGCTGGAAAGCTGTCCAGCAGAAAAGGACCTGGGGGTGTTGGTGGACAGTCAGCTGAACATGAGCCAGCAGTGTTCCCAGGTGGCCCAAGAAGGCCAACAGCATCCTGGCCTGTGTCAGGAATAGTGTGGCCAGCAGGAGTAAGGAAGTCATTGTGCTTCTGAACTGGGCACTGGTGAGGCCTCACCTCAAGTGCTGTGTTCAGTACAAGGAGAGGCTGAGGGAACTGAGCATGTTTATTTTCAAGAAGAGGAGGCTGAGGGGAGACCTCCTTGCCCTCTAAGACTCCCTGAAAGGAGGGTGGAGAAAGGTGGGGGTTGGCCTCTTCTCCCAAGGGAATCATGACAGGAGCAGAGGAAATGGTGTGAAGTTGGGGCAGGGGAGGTTTAGATTAGATATTGTGAAGAATGACTTTCCTGAGAGGGTGGTCAGGCCCTGGAACAGCCTGCCCAGGGAGGTGGTGGGGTCACCATCCTGGAGGTATTTAAGAAATATGTAGATGTGACACTTCAGGGCAGGCTCTAGTGCCTGAGATTGTTGGGTTTTGTCTGTCTGTGGGTGGGTGTGGGGTGTGGGTGTGTTGGTTTGGGGTGTGTGTTGTTTGTTGGTTTGGTTTTGTGGGGTTTTTTTGGGGGGGGGGATGGTGGTTGGACTTGATGATCTCAAAGGTCCCTTTCAACCATAAATATTCTGTGATTCTGTGAATAAATAAATCAAGGAAGAGAAGAAAAGAAAGATATGAAAAGAAAGAAAAGTCCTTCCTATATGCTTTTCCCATGGCCTCCCCATCCTAGCTCTGCTCCTACTCTGTCTTCACCACAACAAGAAATTTCACGTCATCCCCAAAATTCTAAACTTGTTGGAAAATTATATTTTGCCCTAAATCTTCTTAGCATTTTTAGCTATCTTTGTTTCATTATGAATATATACAGAAACTGCTTAAAATACTAAACTCTATATTAAAATAACAAGATACTTTGACAAATAAAAATAAAACCCTAAATGAGCTTGATATAGCTTGTTTTGATGGTTTATTCCATGGCAATTACACATATCAAAGGGAGACAAGCTTTTCACAAAAGAAGGAGTATTGACTAAAAGTTAGAAGTGGGGACCAAAACAAAACACAACACAAATCCACTTGGGACATCTGCAATAATGTAACTGAGGAATTATTTTTTTCTCCAGTACTTAAATAAAACAAAGCCTTTCTTTCCTTATGTTATATGACATAATCAAATATTTATTTGCAATAAAGCAAAGAAGCAAAACTGCATAATTAAGTTTTAAGTTGAACAGGATAATACTGCATCAAGATGCAATCTACTGCTGAATCAAAATTGAGCAGTAATGACTACTGCTGGACAAATATAGCAGAGAAGTATTTGGGAATATTCATTCTCATTTAAGCAATTAATTCACTTTGCAAACCTCTCTTTAATTCTATGGTCATTCCTGTGAGCCAAATTTAACATTCTACAAGTATGCATTTGAGTGTATATTTACATTTGAATAACATCCAGATTCAATTTTCTTAAGTCTTGCCAGACCACAATGCAATTTATCATGGTAGAGAAAAACACATCTTGAGACATTATTTATTCATTCAATACTTCTTTAAAAACCTTCAAGGTATGTGCCAAAATGCTTATTTGCATGGAGTCCCACTTCTGTGATTCCATCATGAACCGCTGTATCTGTGACTAAAACATCAGTTCAGGTGTGCACATGATGAGCAGACAGAGAAAGTTTTGAATTCTGGAAAGTGTTTAGAAGCTCTTTTCTATTTACCTGAAATAAAAGTCAAAGTGATCAGAAAGAATTGTCTAATAATTAATTCATGGCTTTCTAACATACCAAGAAATGGCACTTCTATAGGCTAAAGTCCAAAAACCATAAGTTTAGTCTGAAAGGGAGCTCTATATTTTCTAACTATTCCAGTAAAAAGGTGTAATTTTGCATACATCACTCAAGGCCTGATATTTCATGCTTTGCACAGGAATTACTGTGTGAGCCTCATTGGCTTTGTGATATATGACATAACCTAAGCCTTCTCATTTTAGGAGCAGTGAAACTGGGAAGAGTTACCCAACCCACCAAAATCTCACAAGTCGTTTGGATTAATATGTGTAAAGCCAAGGCTTCAGTGTTCTAGTTTTATTTTTTTTTCTTCCTTGGGCTCAAGCGTTCAATAATTTCACACAATGCTCTTCAGTCTTTGCTCGAGAGCTGTGAGCACACTTTTCCTGAGCTGGCAACAGGGCTTGTTCTTTTCTGTGTTTGAATGATAGTACAAGCCACACATAACACAGGAGAAGTGGTGAGTCAGGTGAACATGAAGTTATTTTTAACCGGAGGAGATAATGTTCACACAGTAGGACAAAAAAAAAAAAAGTGAAACACAGAGAAGTTGCAGGATACGCTTATCAAATAGGTAGTAAAAACGAAAATTTCCTTTGTTTGTCAAAGCTTGCTTGTGCTTCTAGGCTACTTCATTTCTGATGTTGAAGAGAATCTCTCTTCAAAGATACTTAAAGAAGGAATAAACTTTCCAACATCTAAGGAAACAGTGAATAATGAGGAAATATTTATGTTGCTCCTCGAATCAAAGGGAAATTTGAAAGCATTAATAAAAAAGGCACCCTGGGTAGCTAAAGCTGTATTAATACCACATGGATGACAGGATGATTTAAATCATGGTTCCAATTCATTTAAAAGTGTTGAAAAGGATAATCTCCATAACTGGAGGTGATCCTCACTATATTTTTACATCCTTTTTCTTTGCCTTTTTCAGGGTCATAAAAATGTGATTTTCTCTCGCTAATCACAATGGCTATGATGTGCAAATACATTACTTCTTATACTGAGGGTAGACCTAAAAGGCTTGCTTACAGAGAATGTGTTTTTCATGACAACACACAACATTTTTAATTACTATGAAGCTACAGAAATAATGGTCCCAGAAGGTCAGTGTAAGATTGTAATTGATCATTTTTCAGATGAAATTTATGATCCAGCAAAGAATTTAAGCCTATATTTTATGTCATATACAGAGTTAACTGCAGTGGAATGTACTTACTGTGCTTAAACATCATTGTGCACTTAACTGTGTTACTGTATAAATGCCCTTTTTCAGGTCACTAGTACAGAATATCTCTTCTTTTGCCCTCTCGAGAACGTCACTGACGATCCTCATATAGGGTCTAACCCTCTGTGACAACACATGAATTCTCATGTGTTCACAATGGCTACAAATGCAGGATGGAGGTCACAAATCCTGACAAACAGACCTAAAAAACACAGAGACATTGAGCAACATAGCAATTAGGATAAATTTTCCTAATGATTTCCTTAAATGATGTTGTAATTACTGCTTAACTGAATTTCCTGAAAGAGAAGAGTCTTCCTGCACAATAGTATTTGCTTCAAAATTCTTCTCTACGTGTCTAATTTTTCTATGAAACATAAAGGTCCAAGAATTAACCGGTCAGCAACTTTCAGTCTTAGATCAAATATGACTATAAGGGTTTTCATTTTTTCCAACACTTCAACTTCATTATCAAGGACTTAGTTGTGATAACAAGAACAAAACTAGTTAAAATATACTTTTGGATCTGTTTTCTGTACAATATACACTATATATTGTGTCTATACAATATACACTAATGCTTTAGATTAGTTCTTGTAAAATCACTTGAATGACTTAGATGTCATAAAAAAACATCAATGACCCAAATAATTGAAATTTCATACTTCAATTATAATTAATTTCAATGTTTTTAGACTATTAACATATAAAACCTTAAGATTTTTGTCAAGTCATGTTGGATAAGTCTCTAGTAGAGAGCATCTCCAGGTTTATCTCAGCCAACAATAATCCATTTTTGAGTATTTTTGCAGAGAAGAACCTCTTCAAAGCCCATATCAGCCAAAAATAAACCTCTTGGGTCTGGAGACCAGAATACAGTAGATTGAATTGTTGCTGTTTCAGTCTCCAAAAACTCTCACAGGAAGTAAAACAACATAGTTCTTTTACACAGGACAAACAGACTTTGAAGGCTCTGAATTTCCAGGATAGTAGCCATTTTCCCTTTTATGGTATGTCTACAAAAAGTGCACAAAAGTTTCTACTTCTTTCAAGTGTGTGTTGTTGGCTATATGAAACAACAAACACAAGTATTCATTTTATAGACATATGAGAAGCTTTGAGAAAGAAAAAGATAACAAAAGAGACAATCTAAACCTAAAATTATAGTATATATGATAGGAGATTAACAGATACAAAACACAATCTTGCATATTTGTGGCCTTAATTAAGCAAAACTGCCACTGAGATCAAACTATTTTAATATCAAATCACCATAGAATTGGTCACATATGGCTCATTCCATTTTTACTTTATTTTCAGAAAAAAATGGCTATCTGCCTCAGGGTTAGTGATGCATTTTGGTTCTGAATCTGAAACAAGACAAAATGAATTTCTGATTATTTTCAAGGCAAACATTCTCACCTCACACAAACTGAAGGGAGAGGATGGAAATCCTGACCTCACTGCTGTCATGAATATTTTGCAACTTACTACTGTACTTGGGCAAAGTAGAATAATATCACTTTGGAAAAGTGATGGATGATACTTGTACTTTCTTTTTTCCCTCACATAAAATACGTATATGCTCATTTCAGATCATCAAATAAAGGGTAAATTATCTTTCAAAGTAAAGGTTTGCTGCAAATACCCAAAGGAAAGGAAGTCAATCTGTAACTTTAGAGAAGAGGAAAATATAATCCTTTGCACCTCAAGAAAACACTATAATCAATGTGATTCAGAAGTTTAATAGGGAATAATAAGCTATAATGTCTATCTGTCTGAAATCATCACTATTACCTGATGGAATGCAGGTCTTACTGTTATGCTAGCGCTTTGTACAGGGGGGACCTTCCTAACGTAACAGAAAACCTTGTGCTTTTCAAATACAGGATGCCATGGCTGGTGTTCAGAGTAATTCAGGCACAGATAGTTTTTAAAGAAAACTTTTCATCATGTGAACACAGTGAGTATGTATTCAGAAAGAAGTAGGCAAGTTTTCAGGCTTGAAACCATCTCAGGAATCAACATGAGAGCTTTTCCCCTCTGTGCAGTTCTGAACAGCCAGGAAGTGGTATAATGGATGGCACTACTATTGATGGATGCATTTATATGTTATGCTAAATGTTGTCCTGAAACTGTGATCATGAGCAGCTTTGCTCGCCATACAAACCTGCAGAAACAACCCTTGCCCTTTGCAAGCCACCAAGATTTTCTAGAATACTGTATTTCTGGATCGCTCATCTGATTATCGGGAATTATCTTAGGTGTTTAATATCGACATTAAAGATTAGACCTCCCTTTCTCAGTGCTAGACCTCTTTGCCGTTACCAGCTGTCCTGTTAAAAGATCCTGGGAAAAGTCAAATCTAGCACCCTTGATGTAGGAAAAACTTAGTCTGATAAGGCTTCTTAGGAAGAAATCATCTGGTATGAAGTTAAAAGATTCTCTCGATTCAGAAAGTAAAAGTCACTTTCTCATCTCAGCCACCGAAACAGTGTATAACCACACGCAGGTACCATCCACACATATATTGCTATTTTGTAATATTTCTATTTCTTGTAGAGTAAGTGAAAATCTAGTGGCCAAATTCCTGTTTTTTACTGATTTCTGCTCACACAAAAGTATTTCTTCAGTAAAATGAGTGTTTGTATTAAGGAAGAAATATGTAAAAGTTGTTCAAGTATTTATTTTTAATTGTTAGCTCAATTGACTTCCTGAAATTAACACGTGGACTTTGTGTCTCTCTGTTTACTCTTTCAGAATGTGAGATCTGCAGGTGACTCATTTCTGACTCATAAGGAATCTTTGGAAGTTCAGCAATAGGTGTTTAGACCAGGATTGTGATCTTCATAGCATTTGGAAAATTATTCTGTAAAAATAACTAATAAAATTTGGTTTTATCTTTGAAATAGCTTCTTGTGTGTTTCTTCTATTGGGAAGTCGTTGAGTAGTGTAAGTAATTCCATTCAGTTTTATACTTACTAGGAATAAATGGAAAAGACCTGGGATGGCCCCTTCGGGTTGTAAATGAGAAAAGAGAGTTTTTTAATTGTAATAAAAATTCATCTGTGAAGAAAACAATTGGCAAACAGCACAGAGATTATGTTATACTTAAATATTCACTGATGCAGCAAGCCGAATGACAGTCTTCCAACAAAGTATGCTGCTTCATTGGCTACAGAGTCATTTCCACATTCTCTTTGGCTCAATGAATATTTAAATATTTTTTAGAAAGGGGAGGAATTTCAATGGAAGTGACACACCTCAGTAGGCGCAAAGGCTTATATTTCAGTCTGCTAACAATCTGACGTACTTGAGCATTTAGGAAGCAGCAATATCTTTGTCTTTATATAATCATAGCTTAGATTTCTAACTCCAGTGAAAAGATATGGCCATGAGTACTAACAGGTAGAAGGGTTTCAGTGATTGAGAAAGTGAGACAAAGCACTGACTGTCCTTGTTGGCATTTTCAGCTAGGGAACTCTCCCTGCATTCCTGGCTTGTAGAAATCTTTTATTTGTTTATTTTCAATTAAGTCACTCGATTAATTGAATGGGGATCCTGACAGCCCACTTTGGAAGCGTGAACACCCTGACAGGGCAGGTGAGAAACAGGAAGTTAAAGTCCTCTATAATGTTGTTTTAGGAATACAGACATGACAGGAGAGAATGTGATTCTGAGCCTGAAATGTCTTTCCACAAGTGCATAACACATACCTAAGCACACCATTAAATTATTATCTGAAGAAAAAAATCTAAACACTGAGAGAAATGGTGACACAGACTCTCATCACAGTTGCTAATGCAACTGAAGATCTGCCCACAATATTTTGTGCATTGTTAATGAATTAATTACAAACAACAGAGGCCAATTCTTCCTTCAAGGAACAGTTGCAATTCTTGATAATTCCAAACAATTTGTCAAATCTTAACTCATTTACATATCTAAAGCAAAGCAAAAATACTATGGAAAAATAAAATTAAGTAGGACTTCTACAGGTAATCCATTTCTCTCCCTTTTTTTTTTGTTCCTTTAATTCAAAAAAGTGTTGAGTATCACCTGTCTAATTGGGCATGAATTGTATTTAAAATCAATGGAAATTCATTGTAGTCAGAAAAGATTCCTAGTGTAGGCTACATGTCTCATATTATATATGAGCTTGCTTTTTCCCTTATGGTTGGAGTTGTGTCTCCATAATGCTTTGCAATAGACTAAGTGGTAGATAGTGAAAAGAGGTTAGGCTAAAATCTTTCAGGTAGGAGCTAGCTAAACAGTCAAAACAAATATTCAATATGAATCGAGCACTTTTTCTCTTCTTCTGGAAAATATTTATTCCTAGTTTCAGCTGAGATACTAATTTAAGCTTGTAAAAAAAAAAAAAAAAGGATGTATACAAAGGTGTAAGACAAAGGTGTAAGTTATTTTAATAGTAAGCTGTTTCACAGCTCTTCTATATGTCTGCGAGTACCACCAAACTGTAAGTAGGTGGGCATTCAGATCATCTGCTATCTGGATCTTAGACATGTGACATATGTTCTTCTCTGGAAATGCTATTTAAATGTTAAAGATTGTGTGCTCTTTCCTGCACCTTCTCCTAGATGATTGGTTTGCTATGTTTGCTGACTGTACAGATAACTGTTTATTTTTAATGAAGAAAAGAATTTTTCTCTACACAGATGCTTTTAGTTACCTATGGATATAAGACCTGATGCACTAGACGTTTCATTGTGATTTATAAGATTTAAAGTTTCCCTGCACTTTGTGCATAAATAGCACTTAATAAGAAGGAATGTGGTTGAACCAGAGAGGTATTCATATACACTGTTTTGCAGTGTTAAACCAGCTTTAGTAATCTTATGTAATCCACTTTCTCTGTCAAAGTCATTTGCTGCACTCTCCTGTATTCATGTGTGCATCATTCTGCTTGATCTGTCTCGCTGTATAACTCAACGGGTCCAGAGTGGTACTTGGGGCTCCCGTATCACAATGAACCACGAAGAAGATGCAAGACATTTTTAAAAATCTTGCAATCTTTCCAGAAAATCGCAATAACTGATAATAGCTGTCTGATTCATTATTTATGAAAGTGTGTGTTAAAGGCAGCTGAAGGAATGTCATGAATACATTCTTTCGTTAGGTCCTGTTTATGCTTCAGTAGTTCATTAAACGCTATCTTGACGTCTGTTTAAACATATGTTTAAATACCTTTCTGACTACATGTACTTTGCCGAATGAAGGTCTAAATGCATGTCTATTACTGTTCTGATAATGTGTCTAATTATGTATTTTGGATAGATTAGGCTGTAGGTGTTTAAATTTTCTGGGAAAACAGTCCTCGCATCAGCATGGATACAACTGGGTCAAGAAAGAATCTGTCTAGAGAAAAGATGTGGGGGTAGCTGAAGGGTAATAATAATTTGGATGGATTTTGTAATGGAAAAAAAGGGTTATGTTCTGTTACTCTTACAAAAAAACAGTTTTCAAGATTTTGACATCGCTTGCCCACGAAGCACTGCAAAGACTCAAAGATGATGCTCTTATGGACCCGAGGCAGGATATCACAGTTTTTCATGGTTATCAAGGAAGATGGTAACAAATAATGTCTCATACAAGGGAGGAGAGGGGGAATTGTTTTGGCTGTGTTCAAATAGATATCTGTGAGGAAAAATTATGATTACAGTCTGGAGATTTTTTGGACAGAAAAAACAAGACTAGGACATTTGGGAGTAACTCATATAGAAACTGAAGGTGAATTTGTCAATAGGTGACACAAATCCAAACTGGAAAAACAACAGACTATATAGTGGGTCAACCCTGGTCAACAGCTGAACTTCCACCCTGCTTTTGTTCACTCCTCTATCCTAGGAGACAGGAAGAAAATGTAAACTGAAAGAAGGTAAAAAGACTTGTGGGTTGAGACAACGAGAACTTAATCAGAAAGCAAAAGCTGTGCGTCCAACTGAAGCAAAATAAGGAATTCATGCACTACTTGCCATGGGCAGGCAGATGAGCAGCTGCTTCTTGGGAGCCAGGGCCTTAGCACAACTAACATCCATTTGGGAAGACACATGCCATAACCATGAATGTCCCTGTCTTCCTGCCTCTCCTCCACAGATTTTACTGCTGAGCATAATGTTATACAGTACGGGATATCCCTTTGGTCAGTTGGGGTCAGCTGTCCCAGTTGTCCCCACTCCCAATGCCCAGCTCACTTGCTTTGGTGGGACAGGAGTGGTGAAGAGAGAAATAGAAGGCATTGCCACTATATCAGCACTGCAGGGGTGTTTTATCAACCTTGTGTTAGCCATAAAAGCAGAGCATAGCACCTGTTCAGGCTGCTATGTAGAAAGTAGACTTCATAACTTCATCCCAGTGAGACCCATCACAGACAGAAAAGAGACAGTGAACATTAATGCCTTCGAAGAGAATCAGAGAGAAAGCCCAAGAAGAGTACACAGCAGCTGGGTCAGAATATCCAGCAGCTGTAAAGAGAAAGGAACAGGTAGAACTAGGACAGGACAAAGAATGGGAACTAGATGGGGGTCTGGGATATCCCAATGGGTACTCAGAGATTTAACTAGAAGGCTTTATGGAGGTAGTTTTAGTTGACTGCAAGTTAAAGCAGCTAGAAAATCTAGGAAACTAATTGACTTAGGTGGAAATTTTAAAGGGTGTGTTCAGCTATTTTAGTGGTAAAGGGAAGAGCCAAATAGGACCACCAACACGGGTGTTTTTATTGTTGCTAACATGAGAAAGCAAGGAGAACTACATAGGAGAGTCACGCACAGGCAAACATTAAAAACATGTAGTCAGTTTAACTTTATTTGTGTGCTAGTATTTCCCACCCCTCCTGAGAGGAGACTATAGACCCTAAGTGCTCAGTTCATATCCTTATATTGGAATAAACACACAAAAGAATGTTTTTTATTACAATGAAAACAGACCTCACATTCTGAATGTTTAATTTTCCTGTTCTGAACTATAATTTCCTTAATGTTGCCTACATGGTTCTTTTTCGTCTCATACACATTGTTACAGAGTTTAGATAAAATCTGTTTATCCAATTTCTTTAACTGCTCAAAGAGCTCAAGTTTGATAGAACATGTTAATTACATTCCCTTTCACAATAATCTCCATTACCTACTTTCTATTTAATTTTAGCACATTTAAACCAATTTAGGAAGAGAGCTCCCTTTGTCTTTTATACTCCAGTAGCCATGAGAATTACCTGATGGGTGCAAAGACTGCATTGGCTTCACGGGACATTGGATCAAAACCTGAATTCCTTTACAGTTATATGTAATTTATGATAGAAGTTTACATGTACACTAAACTTTAAAGCATTTTGTAATAAAAGAGTTTTTTGTGATATATGACTACTTGTTAAGGGACTACTGTCAATATGAATATAAAATACTAGGTTTCAAGTCTTTACATATTATACTAATAAATTTTTTGAACTATAATGTTCCAATTAATTTTGAAAGGATATATCTGCAAACAAGTTTATGTTTTTCATGCTGTTTCAAACAAGAAACCTTTATTTATCTGAGCCCTTACATCTAAGATGCAAGTAGATATGCATCCAACAAAAGTTGGAATTACTGGAATATTTCAGAATTGAATATGAGCCATGTAAGATTGTTACTTCTTCTAAAGTTTGCTACATATTCATAAAGCTTGCGTTAGAGTCTACGCTGATAGGATTTTTTCCCCCATTTCAATCATCTTTAAAAAGCCAGGCCAAATTCTCATTTCAGGCTACTCCAATTTACTAACTTTATAATCTAGTGGGGTAAATGAGAAAGGGGATTTGATTCCTGTGATTTATGGTAGCATAGACCATCCAGGAGAAAATTAGGTCTCTGGAATCGTTAAACTAAAACTGATTTGAGCTGTGTGTAGAATCATTTTATATGCCCTTGTAGGTTACATCAGAACTGGAATCTTTTCTAATCAGGAGATACAAGAGTGTAGGTGCTTGAAGCATTTACACACTAGAGCTTTCCAATGGATAGCTATTTCTCAATAAAATTTGCTTAAAATATTAATTATTGCTGAGTAGGCTAAGGTGGAATGGAGATTGAACAGTGGGGATAATAAGAAGGAATATAATAAACAATATTGCTTGGTAGGTCTTTAGAACAAATGAGGACATTCAAAATTGAAGTATTTCTTAAGAGAAAGGAATTCATTTTATTGGTAGAAAATATAAATGGCAAATTAGAATCAGTTGTTCTCAACATCATAGACTAGCATAGTAGTGATGTGTGCCATAAGTGATCTGCACTGGCAAAGCCAGCTTGAACAGTCTTGCAATCAGTAATATACTTACAAGTATAATTACAAATGCGAAACTAAAATGCATTGAAAACATTGTACAGACTGAAGCTGATTTTTACAACTGATCAGAATATAAAATCATGGCATGCTTATAAGAAACACTGAAATCTTGAAACTGGACTATGAAATCTGGATGAAATTCAGATCTAGAATCCCAGTTTCCTGCCTAATGGTATTCTACTTCATATAATCTTGTGAGATTTTTAAGTATTTGTAATATATATATATTTATACACACATGTATGTGTTTATGAATATGTGCACCTCAAGATGCACACAGGCTTCTTGGCACATACATAGAAAAATACTGAAATTGGTTGTGTAAAACTGAACCTTACATAGTAAGTTTTGAAAGAATTCACCTTTTATTTAAGGAAAATGGATGATGCACTTCCACTGCTTTGAAAATAATTTTCAATTTCTTTCGCAAAAGATGAACAAAATTCCAGTCAAGGTTTTTAAAGATAGTTTCACACTGAGACAAAGATTTCAGCTTGCTTATATCCTAGCCCAGACTCCAAAAACTACTTGATCTGAAGTGTATTGTGTGCTTACAAACGTAGCATACAGCACATCAAACAGTGCAAAGAATTACATAAGCAGCACCGGGGGGTACAAGAAGGGATTAACTATTAAAAACCAGAGAACTTCCACTTCAATTAATTGATGGTGTTACACTGTATACATGCTTCATGTTTCTACACGAACATGGGCCATGACTTCTCATATACACAGTGTAGCTCCAGAGAACCTAAATCTCCATTGGAAACACTGAGTAACACTGCAACATTTTTAAATACTAATGAGGACTTAACACGTAGGTCTTTAAAAGACAATATAGTCATAAGGTGTCTTACATTTTCTGTCGCTAGCCTGATCAATCTTATATCTTCCATAGGAAAGTATATTAACTAAAGCAGGAAGAGAGCATCTTGATAAACTTTCAGGGTTAGAGCATCTGAAAACAAAATAATGTGACCTGGATACTGTTTGGCCTAAGGAAAAAGTTAAACCCATTTTTCCTGCTCTTTGGATGAACATTCTACAGATAATTTCCAGCAGACTCTTCTCCACCAGCAGAATAATGAGTGACATCCTGACCGCAATGGCATGTTCTGTGCATGCACACTTGTGTCACAAAGACAGCAGAGGTGCACGCTCTCAAGGTGTCCTGATTTTCACAGGTCTTCAGCAGCTCTGAAGTGCAAGTCTCTACTTTTGTGCTTAGCTAAGATTGAGACCTTCAACTCTGAGTAACTATTTATTTCCAAAACTAAGGGCTTCTGATATGTATACAATTTTGTCGAAATCAACATACATTGCACATTTAAATTGATGTTTGATCTTTACTGAGCTTCCAGAATGTATCTTGTCAACAAGTTCATCCTCCCATACATCTTGTGTGGTAGGTTTTTCAGCTAGTAAGTATAATTTTTATCCTCTCTTGTAAGTAGGAAAATGACAGGAGAAAATTAAGTCATTGTTGCTTTTATTTTTGGGGGTGCCCTGACAACAGAAAACATCCCAGGTTTATGTAAGAATATTGGATGCACAAATTATGAAAGGATAAGCCTACCTGAAAATTGTCAAGAGCTACCCACTTTCAATCATTCCGTCTTTCTTAAGTATGTAACGAATGACAGAAAAAAATCCTTCCTACACAGTATTAAAGGGCAATATGCTACTAAAAAAAATGTAAGACAAAATGTATTCAGTTTTGTCATTTTTGCCTTAACCAATATAGTTTCTGAAGGACAGAATAATTATACCCATAAGACTCACTGAGAATAGCAGTGCTGGAAGTGCACGGTAGTGGAATTGAATCAATAACTCTGAGACTACTTTGAGCTTGTTTCAAATATTACTCTCTGCTCCCCCTAGATTTGGGCTATTGATTATAAAAAAAATCACTGCCAAGCCTTCTTTTCTGCATAATTATATCCTATAGTTTTTACTTTTTTAAAAACAATGACACTGGAAAATCTGACACTTGGATTAGTACATTATTGAATATGGAAAGGCTTAAGTGTGATGGTGGGCTATCCCACTTTTTCCAGGTAATTCTTGTTTTCATAAACAGAAATGTATTTTGGAAAGTTATTTGTGATAACATTATTTAACTGTAGTCCTTTTAAATAAGGGCAGGTGGGGTACAGATGTCTTTGAATACCTGAAAAAATTAAAACACGTATATGCAATAGGCAAAACTCAATGCTTTCTTAAAGATTTTCTTTTTTGTTTTATCTAAAGAGTTACACTGAAATACAAGCAGAAATGGTTGATCAATTCCACTGGTTTGAGGCTTGATTCTCTGAGGTGCTGAGTATCCTTTGTTTTCATGGAAGGGAACTGAGATAGCTGAGCATTTCAAAGATATTCTCACTGAGGCGTTCAATAAATACCTTTTTTAAGAAACAGACATATTTTCAGAATTTATCTTTACCACAGATGCTCCCTACTATTGAGATAAAACTTGAAATCTTGCAAAATTTAGTTAAATCTACTGAAAGCATTAGGGTGTACGTACGGGTCTACATTTCCCCTCACTGACTTCCCTTAGAATATGAAACAGTAGATTTCTTCTATGATTAAACATTCCTATTAATTAGGTAAAGTACATTGAGTGGTGACACAAAGTTGTTTGGTTTGCACTTATTTGGGATAAACTTCAATCTACCAAGTTGTTAATTCTGCAAAAGCTAGGAGAAACATAAACATTACCTAAATTCTCATATGAAAACATTTAGATGCTCCATACTCTAATTACTACTGGACTAAAACATGGACAGTGCATGACCTCTGAATGCAAAGAGAAGTGTTTTAACCCTTCTAGGGTTGTGAGACAGTTTATAACCCAATACTGTAGTTTTCTGTGGCTTTCATTGTTGCAGGATTTCACTGCTACAGTCCAAATCCTAGTAAAAGCTATTGTATGAAATGACCTTTTTGAGGTGATTCTGTGTTTATACAATGTTAGTTTCTGGGTCTTAAAGCCCTACACAAGCACAGCATGGATTCTCTGATTGAAAGAGCATATAGTAGAAACATCAAGGTTCAAAAAGATCTTTAAGATCATTGAGTCCAACGTTTAACCTAACACTGCCAAAACCACCACTAAGCCATGTCGCTCAGCACCACGTCTACCCATCCTTTAAATATCTCCAGGGATAGTGACTCCACCACTTCCCTGGACAGTGCTTAGAAACACTTTCAGTGAAGAAATTTTTCCTAATATCCATCCTGAACCTCCCCTGGTGCAACTTGAGGCCATTTCCTCTTATCTTATCACTTTTTACTTGGGAGAAGAGACTGACCCCCACCTCACTACAACCTCCACAGGTTTTCCCTTACCCACTAAGTGGGTAATCTTGTCATAGAAGACCAGATTAGTCAAGAAGGATATGCCTTTTGTAAACCCATGCCTGATCACCTGATTTTCTTGTATGTGCCATATGATGGCACTCAAAATGATCTGCCCATAACCTGGCACAAAGGTCTGACTGACAGGTCTGTAGTTCTCCAGATCCTTTTTCCAGCCCTTCCTGTAGGTGGGTGTAAATGATGCTCCATTTTCTACAGGCTCTTTTTAATCCTCTCGGTCTGCATATTTCACTGATTTAAAACTATGGACCTGATTTTTCTGTCCTTGCAAATGAGAAAGCTTTTGTTTTCTACTGCATTAGACCTTCTTGTTTTATTCTTGATGAGTCATAATATATCAATTTTTCATATTTTAGACTGTCACTGACAATATATTTAATGCTTGTAATGAACCATGGCCATTTGGAGGCTAATGTGTGGCAAAAGAGGCAAGATGCTTTTTAAAAAATGGCAGACATATTTGAAGCATGCACAAAGGGCAGAAGATGTGAAAAAGGTGATGCATCACATAATTGTGTAATTTGCTACATTAATATTACCAACATGCAAGCTGCAGATATCTGTTCATATAATAAAAAATGGTAAAGTGTGTTAGTTGTTAAATTTAGCTACACAACTGAAGTTTAAAAGCTGATGTTTTAGTGCTATGTAAATATTATTGAACTAAATTGGACCAAAGGGTCATAGATTTTTATGAAACCCTGTACAATGTAGATAAATGAGGTTAGGGTTTTAAACAAAACAAGCAGCAAAGCAGAATTCCTCATTTTATGATGTGCTAACAAATCCTAGATATAAGCTCTGAACTGCAAAACGAACTAAACTTAGGTTTACTGTCTTTTTTTCTAGACATGACTTTGCACAGCTTCTTTAGGTCCTTTTTATTCTGTGGTTATTCTCCCCTCAGGGAAGGAACTAACTTGCAGAGAAAAGGAACAAGAGCAGGAGGGGGACAAGGAAGGACAAGTGTGATACAACTGTGTATCGAATTACATTCATAACAATGTACTTTAAAAAGGTATAAAGTACTCTTTAAAAGGTAGAATGTATTTTAGAAGGTAGAATTTCTCAATAAGCAAGAGTGAAGAGCTGTTAAAAGGTTACAAGATTTTGTGAAAATGGACACTTGGCATAAACAATGCTTTCTTTGCTAATGAATATACCCTTGAAGAACAGAAGGCTGATATAACAAAGGAACATTGTTCCCCAGGACAGCTGCTGGATGAAGCATAAAGTCAACAAAGACCTGCAATAACTGGGGGAAAGATAAAGGCAGCAATGGGAGATTGTGACCACCAACTGAGAGACTGAAGAAGATTACCACTCCACCCTCCTATACTCCCATCAATTAAAGGATCTTGTAACTTTGAATGAAAGCAAGAGTGTACTAAACCACTGTCAAAACAACAATAGAAATTGCTAAGATAAGGCACTTTAATAATTACAGTTAAGAATCTGTATTTCTGCATTTTGAACTGTATTTGTAGGAGTTTGTAGGCTGGTGTGTTAGATCTATTGATGCTGCAGTTTAGGCAGAGTTGACCAATGACAAGACAACAGTCACTCTCTCAGAATCACAGGATGATATGGGATTGGAAGGGACCTCTGGAGATCGTCTAATCCTACCCCTTGCCAGATCAGATCCACCCAGAGCAGGTCCACCCAGAGCAAGTTGCACAGGAACTTGTCCAGGTGAGTTTTGAATGTCTCCAGAGAAGGAGACTCCACCACCTCTCGCCCACCTCTGGCTCCAAGGAGAGGCAGAAGAGAGATAAAAAGACTTATGAGTTTAGGAAAAAACTAAGCTACTTTAATGAATCATAGAATCATCTAGATTGGAAGAGACCTTCAAGAACATCTAGTCCAACCATCAACCCAACTCTGACCAAAAAAAAATAAAAATCAAAACAGTCAAAAAAAGCCATCACTAAACCACATCCCCCCAACACCATGTCAAGCCATCAAATGAAATATTGATAAAAAAATAAAAAAGGAAACAATTAAATAGGTCTATAAACATACACAAAATATTACCAAGCTCCCAGGGAGATGTCACCAGCAGGCACTGGGAAAGTTTCCAGACTAGTCTCAATGGCAAATTGGAATTGGATTCTGGAAAACTCTAATCAGGATCAAAGTTAGACAAACTGAAAGGGTCTCCCTTAGGCATCAGTCATCAAAGAAAGAGAGCCATTGAAGAAGCAGCCTTTCAAGAAGAGCCAGCCATCCTCTTTTCATCTCTCAGTGCTCATACTGAGCATGGTAGATGGGATGAAATGCCCTATTGGTCAGTTTGGGTCACCTGAACTCTCCTCTCCACAGGTGCTCCACAGGGTAAGCAGCTGACCCTGGTTGTAATGGCAATAAATGTAAGCAAGAGCATCTCTCACTGATCAGAAAGTTGGCTTTGCTCCACCCCAAACCAGAACAGCAGGTTACCACCTAGCATTCATCTCTGCGGAGATGATTTAAATATGCACCTCTCCTCTGTGTGTATATTGGCATCACACCAGGTAAATGACCCCACTTTGGGGCAATAATAATAGGTCAGAATTGAACACTTGCTACCCTCACTATGCTCCAAATAGGCTGATGACCTACCCTTTATTTAAGGTCTATCACACAATTAATTCAATGCTATATGAATAAAGGAAAGCTGAACCCATTGAGTACATCTTTGCAGAGTATAATTCCTGAGAGTGCAATAAAACTTCTGTAAGTGATAAGCTTTGTTTAACTGTCAAATTAAGCTTGAAAAAAAAACAGTGTTCAAAGAAAATTAATCTCAGAGCTTTGAAAGGGTTAAATCTATACAGACTGGCATAAACTATACTGGAATTCATAATTTTATAATTTAGTATAAAAAGAAAGAAGGAAGAAAAACACAGAGGAAGAAAACTTCTAGTGATGTTCATTAATAACCAAGGTAATTATCAGTTCCTTCAATATACAGATGACAATATTTTTAATTGGTGGGGGAGGAGGAGGAAAAGAAAAAACAATACCTTAATGCAATGAGTACTTTACAAACTATAATGGAAATCACCTCCTTCTGATATTATCTCAGTGGCTTACCAGAAGCACCTGGAAACATTTCCCCATGGTAAGTAGTTTGTTCTGAATAAACACAAACTTGCCTGAAGGCTTGTCCTGGTTTAAGCTGGGAAAGAGTTAATTTTCTTTCTAGTGATTGCTGTGAAAGGAATGTTAATAATACATATTGTATTAGTTGTTGCTGAGTGATGTTTATACTTTTCAAGGACCCTTTTTGCGTTCCTGTGGAAGCTGAGAAGGAACACAGAACAATAGAATGGCAGATGGAATATTCCATGCCATGCACATCATGCTCTGTATATAAACAGGGGTTGGCTGCGGGGCAGAAATTCACATTCACTACTCAGGAGGGTGCAAATTCACCAATTTACTGGATGGTGACAGTGACTTGTGTTGTTATTTTCACTGTTATTATTACTATTTTCCATTATTGTTCTATTAAAATGTCTTTATCTCAACCAACCAGTTTGGTTTTTTTCTTTTCCTTTCCCCTCCTTTTCTCACTCTTCTTCCTGTCCTTTTGGGGGAAAAAGGGGGGAAGAATATGAGCAATTGTGGTCCTAGCAGTACAACAGTAGTCCTGACTGTGGTTCAATCACGCCAAGGCTGAAATTGTGTTTGGTCTTAAAGAATATTTTGGCGTAGCTTGTAGGAACAGAAGTCTTTAAAAAAGCTAATTTGTGAAAATGAGACATCATGGTGAGGCAGGTGCATTGCTCAAGTTAACCCTTGGCTATTTTGTTGTTCTCTGGTGCCTGAAAAAACCATTGTGCTAGATAGAGCTTTCAAAGCTAGTAGCATCCATTATGACCACCATGGGTGGTCAGGGCAGGGTTTGCTTGGGCAGGGTTACAGGAGATACAGGGTGGAGGGGCGTGGGACACACTGTCACACCTGGTAATACAACGCCATGAATTTCCAATAAAATATAAATCAACCTTTCATTGAAGAAAACAATTATCAATTTGCTTGGGGAAAAGGGATTTATGTGGTTTTGGTTTGGTTTTTTTTGATTGTTTCTTATTTTTAAAGGAATGTATTTTGTCTGCAAGCACTTCTCCTTCAAGCCATGGAAATAGGAAAATGTTTTCTTTAGCTGCTTGTTACCAGTCATGAAAGAGAAATGACCCATTGTCCATTCATGTATTTTCAAGTCAGAAATGAAACTTCATTAGAGATATGAATTACCGTCAAATGGTTTGAAAATTGACAGTGAATCACCTTACAAAGGTGTTAACAATACTTCTAACTTGAGGAAATACCACTCTCTGTATAGCAAGGAGAAAGGAAAATGAATGTTCTCACCTACTTAATTGTCCAGTTCACACACTGTACAACAGAACAAAGCACAGTACATATAATTATGACTCGACTCTCACGGCTGCAGTTACTAGCACACTCAATCACTTTTCATCTGTCAAAAAGTTATTTTACAATGTCCTAAAAATGTCGTTTAATATAACTTTAAACTAATACAATCTAACTGTATGTGAGTTACAGTTAATAATACACTTAATTATAGAATGCGTTCATTGAAGGTTACATTTCAAAAAAGTACATGGCAAATTTTTTATTAAATTATTTTTAATAATAGTAAAACTAAACAAAGTAAAACAGTCTTCTTCACTGTTATGTGCCCGAACTGAATGCTGGAATTCATTTCTTTTTTTTCAGATAAAAAAGAAAAAAACTATTATTTTCAGGAACATTATGTGTTATTCAGAATTTAAATTTTGATGAAGATTGTATAACATGGGTTATTTGCATAAAGAATTGTTGAATGAGTCAATGTAATTTGTAAATCTTCTTTGGGAGTTCTGTGTTATGTGAAGGGCCAATGTTTTACAATCCAATGCAAGTTGTCTGTTTCTTGGAGGTCATGAAATATATTACATTACTTTCCACCTCAAAATCGGCAACATTACAGAGATGTATGTTGTTTGTATGTAATCAGATTCAATCATTTAATAGAAAATTCATAAGTTTTGGGTTTCAGTCACCTGAATTTCATATTAGGTTCATTTCATTTACAAATGTAAAAAAAAAAAGTTTTTTAATAAAACACTTGGAATGATAATCACTCTGATTATCGGATTGATAATCAGATGATTGATTGATAATCAGTCATATAACAAAATTGAAAGAAACAAAAATAAAAGAAAAATCATTACATAGTGTCAAGAGGTATTTCTCTACAACAAATCTAAAAGTAAATTGTATTTTTTTTTTTTTCATTAGGTCATTCTCTATTTGCATCTAAGAGACAGTCGTCTTAATTCTAAAAACTGAGAACAGAAGCAGAACTGAATATTTAGATTAAAATAGCAGTTGTCTGTCTTGCTTGGGCATTTTTTAAAAGTATAATTTGCCCTTTTGGATTTGACAGTCTTTTTAGTCTTGAAATGGACAATGTGGATTAATAGATTCTGCCCTTTTATTTGACTTTACTAAATTTCAAAACCTCTTTCTCGTCAATTCTTTTACTGTGAGTTTTTTTTTTTCTACTGGTTATGATATTGCACTGGCCAAACTGAAATAAAACTGTACTAGTTTTGACTCATTCTATATCCAGTTTCTTTTCTTGTATCCCTGTCTATTACTGTTTGTATCTCCATCATATTGTAACATTTTATGAACTTTATTAAGATGTAATAAAATATTTGCTCAAGATTAGGTGGATAAAGAATAATAATCTTATTAATTGTTCTTTCCAAAAAGAAGAACCTGCCCAAGACTCTAAACATGAGAGTTGCTTTTTTCTTGAGAGAAAAATACATAATGGTGGTTTAAAGCTTCACAAGTTTAAATTTAAAATTAAATAGGGCTTGATTCAAGAGAAAAATAAAGACTGAATGCTGTAAATACTTCAGCCACCTAATTACAAAACTGCCTTTTTAGTCCTTGGAAAAGGCTATGAATCAATGTCAGCATGAGTCAGTACACTTGCTGACAAGACAAGCAGATGCCATTCATATTTCAGATTTCCTGAACAGCCACAGTGTGGTCACTTGATAGGGCAGCGACAAGAAAGACTTGGGTCAGCGTAACATAAGGAGTCATGTCAGGTTTTATGTTTCATTTTGCTCTTTACAGCTCAGAACTAGAATTCCTTTGGCTTAACCTAAAGCATAGTCTAGACAGAAGGCATCTTGATGGCATTTATTGATGGCATCTTGGAATAAAGTGGTGGTTTTATTGACCGTTCTCTGCTGGGTCTCCAGTCTGTCATCTCTGCTGCTCTGCCCTAATGAAATGCCACTGGGGCTGCAGTGGAACACAACCAACCCTTCACTGCCAGAGCACCAGGGCTGCATTTTTCTCAGCTTACGTGGTCACGGCTGAAAGTGGTCAGCTTTGTTTTGTAACCTTTTAACGTTATTGAAGTATTCACAGTGACCTTACAATCATCTTCAGTACCTAGAATGCTCTCAGTGCTGCTGCAGTACTCATGATTTAGAAATACACATAGATTGTTTTAAACTACCTGCCTCTCAGGGCTTTGGTTTGCAATGTACGTCTACACTCACTCTGCAAATATGAATGTATAAACAGCAAGTATTAAAAAACAAAAGTGTCATTTTGGACCATATCCTCAGCATCTTTCATGTGATACATAGTGCCTCGTTCCCAAAGCCATCCTAATGGAAAGTACTGGAAAGCAAAAAAATCTCAAAGGATGTAGAAATCAAAAGTTGTCTTTTTGAGATTAAGATTCCAGTCTAAACCTCAGGAGACTGAAGTTCACTAAAAGAAAGTAGGAAGGAAAGAAAGAAAAAATAAAGAATATGTTAAAGATACTTTTGTCAGATAGTGAAGCAAAAGAAATGATTTCTGGAAAGTATTTGCAAAGAAGGAAAGAAAATTGCAAACAAGGAGAAAATCCTCATACATGAAAGAAAGTAAACAGCAGCGGTGCTGACTATAGCTATGGTTTCTTCAGGTTGTGTTCTATTTAATTTGGATATTTACTGTAGACCTATATTAAATCAGTGTTAATTTCATTGATATGATGGCAGAAAAATTGCAATTTTCATTACAGAACTAGAGTTTGAAAACGACTAAAAGAGGTGTAGTAAAGACCTCTCAGTCTTACTTTTATTTATGAAGAATGAAAGGTGTGTTATCTGCACACCAAATTGAAAAGTACTTGGAAACATGGATGACTGTATGATTTGCTCCTCTGTATCCAAAATTGTGCAAGTTCCACCTATTTTATGTCTTCTGGTTTGAGTCTCAATTGAGAGAGAAAACATGTCTATCTCACTACTGAAAATTAAATGTTCCTATACAGTACAATTGTGTCTTTGAGAATTAATTTTCTATGAGAGCACTTCAACACTGCAGTCAAGCTGGCAGAGATATAACACAGGACTTTAAAAAATTGTCTTTCAGCCCGCTTTCAGTGTATCTAATGAGGTTAGCTGTTAAAGACGCATATTGGAAAATACCATGTTAAAGAGTGCATTGTCACTTCATTGTTGCTTGGTACAGACTGAAAAACTATTTCATTCCTATTAAATATGCTTTACTAAAGATTCCATTTTTCAAAACAGTCCTCCTGTTTCAATTACTGGTTCATACATTGCTGGCTGAATTCAAAACATTGACAGTTTAACTGAACGTAAGGAAGGGCTAGAAGAAAATCAAATGTAGCTGGAACCATAAGACAGGCCTAGCTGTATACAGGACTAATATACAACCTCAATTATGGTTGTACTTTGTGAAACATCTTTGTGGGGTTTTGCTCTGTACATATAGGTATCCACATAGTCATACTTTTATTAAAGGATTGGTTTAGTTGAATGCATTGCATCTTTTCAAACAAGGCATATAAAGCTCATGTAAATACCATAGGGAAGGCAGTGCTTTTTTCCGGGGTCCCAGGAGTCTGTCTATTGGAATAGTCCTATGATTGAAACGAGTGAGCTATATGTTGGAATTGAGCAGTGGAGTTCAGGACTGGATTATCAGGAGTATTGCAGGGTATCATGAAGTTTTTGTTGTCGAATAGTATTGTATGGAAAATTTTTCATCTCATTTTCAACCCAGTTGAGATAGCCTGACAAGTTACTGTCTAGTACGCACTAAATTCGTTCTCACATATGTTTATGGAAAGACAGTTTGGCTTTATGGAACCTGAACAAAGAAAGAACCTTAAACACTAATATTCCAAGCAGGGCCTTGGCTGATGTGATGGATAATGTTTTGACCAGCTCAAGACTTATTTTGCATTGTTATTATCATCTTTTTTAAATCATGAAAGGTCAGCTGTCAGTAAGAGCCAAAGTTTATCTTTTTTTTTTTTTCTTCCCCTCAGGTTTTCAGTTAGTAAGAGATAATGATGAATTTCAATAACAGGTACTATTTCAAATCTCTCATAAGAATGGAAGCATGCGTGTAGTGTCCTCAGGTATATGTCTACAGTGGTCTTATCAGGAGTGAGGAACAGGTTTCAATGAGGAACGTCAAACACAAGCCTACTCCAATATGTAGTCTTGCAGAGGAATCACCAGATCAAAGAAATCAGACTAAAATTTTCACTTCTTCTCATAGAATTGTAGTCTAGATGCTCAGTTTGAGTGGAGACATAAATATCTCACCCTTTTCTCTGTAATTCAGGAGTTTCTGTAATCATATTCTAACACAAAGGGACTTTGATACAAGGCAATTATCATTTAGAATTAAAATTATTTGCAAGAGTAGGCAGCAAAAACTCATCTTACTTCTGTTGAAATCAATGGCAATCTCATTGAATGTTGTGCTGACCATTTTATTTGGTGGGTTGCTCTATCTTTTTGTTCCTCATGCGTTATTGCTTGTCTATATGAGAAAGTGAGAGGTGCTGTCAGAAGCTAAGACACTGAATTAAACTAATGCAGTTTTATGCAGTGATACAAGAACAGCACATATACTCTGTGGTTCAAAAAAATAATTCATTAAAATATTTTTTCTGATTATTTTACTTTACATTGCCTGGGAAGTAGTGTCAGCTGATCTTAGAATCATAGAATCATAGAATCATCTGAGCCGGAAGGGACCTTCAAAGGTCATCTAGTCCGACCCCCAAGTTTGATACTTCCTTTCCCCCAGAGGAAAGTACTGCTGGGTATGTACATGGATCATGATTGCATCGCTAAAGTTTCTGAGCATTAGTACAGATAGTATTTTTTAAATTCAGAATAACTAATTTCTTGCAATATTTTGCAGCTGTTACGTGAATATTGTCCATTTGTATAATTTTTATCAAGAGCTAATTGATGCATGAATTCATCTCAGGGTCCATAAAGTAGCATTTTACAAACCAGTCCATCAGAGCTGTGAGTGCAATACCAGGATTGCAGTCGTGTGTCCTTTAAAGAACCAAATCCGTTGTGTTTTGAAGTATTTTTAAAAACACTGGAAGTTTCACCCAGTTCTACCAAAGGAATGTTTGTTGGTTGATCTTGAGTAGTTACCTGCATTCCAAAAAGAAGGTAGTCACTAAGGGGGTATAATAAAGGAATATAAGTGATGAACTTTTCCATGGTGATGTGGAATTAGATGGTAAGCCTTCAGACAGAGAGTCTCTATATTGTTCTTATGCATCTACAGCTGCTGTCACAAACCTATCTCTAATCCTGAGAGACACCATTGCCCACTGCTATATGTAATAAACAGCAGTCACATTTGCCAATGTGTGAGGATCAGAGAAAGAAGTTCTGTTTTGCTCTCTTCTATTTCTGATAGTATAACAGCTAGGGAAAACAATGAGTGTACAAGTCAAATATTTTCTGCAATGAAATACAAAAAATATGATGAAAATCATTAATTCTTAGCACATCCAAATATCCTAATCCTTTTTATATCATCTTTTTTTTATACACAAGGCATATTCCGTGAACCTGAGCTTCCATTCCTTCACAATTTGCATGGTCTTTTACTTCAATGTAAGCAAGTGTTAAACTCTCTGAACAATTGAGCAGTATTTTGCACAGATAGAAATGCTGGTACAAGCTACAAGAAGCAAAAAAGATGAGACCTTGAATATCCATTTTGAGCCCTCTTTTACTTTGTGCCCCTTAAACATGAGTCTTGGAAGTAACAGACAGACCTTCACGTGCACACAAATGGTATTCTGTTTTGACTGCCTGTGTTTCAGTAAATGATTTATGTATTAGCAAAGAGTCAATGACAGCCTGATTTGGGATCTGGAGCCCTGGACTGAATCCATCACAGGCTCTGGCACTGATGATTCTTGATTACTGATGTTCACAATGGCAGCATTGGCAGGGTACTAAACAAAAAAATATTTCTGTTTTCTAAATTGCTGTCTTCAACAACTCATGATTTTCTTTTTTTGGTTGATCTTTAAGTGTAACAGATGCGAAGACTGAAATGGGGAACACTCGAAGTCAAATTACCTGAAAAATATTTCCGTACGGTTACTAAATAGTTAAAAGTGCAAGACTTACCACCGTTCTTGGAATTAGCAGAAGACCAATAGAATGTTTAAATTCCAATTTAATTCTAATTTATAGAGTATAAGTGGTATAAGTGAGTTCATAAGCCTTATGCTGCCTATCTACACAGATAAAAATTTCACTTTCAGATAGAAAATTCTCTGGAAAATATGGACTACATATGTAGGGACCAGATCAAAATGGTTGTGAAGGGACTTTTCAGATTATTGGTTATCTGTTGCATAAGATACTTCATGTTATGTTATTGAAAAGTAGAGCATTTATGTAGCATCTTTGATAGCAGCTGTAGTTCTTTATTATTTCACTGGAATCTGATCTGAATCCTGCATAGTCAGAGCATAAATGTTCAGGTTTTCTTTATGAGTTATCTTGGCCATACAGTGTAGACATTGATACTCAAACAGTAAGAACAACAAGAAATATATGATATTTCTGAAGACAATAATAGTCTCTGATACCTCAAAAATTAGACCTACACAAGCATTTCACAACATTAAATACTGTATCACCTACTTTTCAGTACAAACTCTCAATAATGAAGCCACATGTGATGCAGTAGATCTTTAAGCATAAGAATCACCCAAACTGTAGGAACCAGGAGAAGGAAATATCAAGAGGAATCTTTTTTCCTAAATACTTGTCTCTCTCTGGGATATAGGATTTAATTCTGATTTGCAAGTCAGTTGCTAATTCCACTGCTGAAATTTTGTACTGAGATTCCTTTCTTTTGTTTAAGGAAGACAGCTGTGTGGGTGGAATACTCATGCACAGGTCAAGAAACCCATATTCTGCTGTCTCTTTCTGAAAATGTTTGATCTTCCAGCTTTCAGTAGTCATCTGTAACTATAAGTTGTGAAGAAATATGAATCAGATGACGTTGTTGAAGATTATACACTCTGCATATATTTATGTACTATTATAACGGGAAGAACCCTTGCATAAGAGGTAAAAATTCCCAAGCAACTAATATAAAAGAGCAAGTAATTATATTGAAACTTGGATTTCTCTTTTCAAGACCCCATAAATATGTTCTATGTTCTAAAACATAGAATCAGACTCCTTTCCTTGTGCCATTCATATTTAATGCTCTGATGAATAGTATGAATTTCTCTACCTGGGAGAGCAGTGGACATGTGCTCTGCCGTGATGCACCTTGAAAATTTAAAAATTTAGAGCAATCACCTGAGCTATGAATTGGTGCCTTCAAGTAGCCAAAGCGACAGAACATAGTCTGTGTCCTGGGCAAAGTTTTTCCTGTGCTAGATGTAATAAATAAATAAGGAAATAAATAGAATCCTTTTCCAGCAAAGTGGTACAACTTGGTGCAGCTATACGTCATAGAGTTATGTTCCTTTGTTTTGGTGTTCTATTTCTTCAACTCTTCCAGGTAAATGCTGAGAATCTCCCTGATATGTAGGTATTCCCTTTGGTGAGAGTAGTAGAAGAACTGATGTACACCTGAGTGCTTTTCCTACATGGAGAATAAGTGTTTAATTCAAAATTAATCCAAATACAAAGAAGCTATATAGCATAGATACAGGTTGTTTTCACCACTTAATTTCAAACTATGGTGTGCAGGTATATGCCAACATCACTGGAGCCTCTGGAAAGATCTGAAGCTAGCTCTGAAGAATAACATGCATTAAAAAACTTTCATGAGAGCTCTCTGAAAATGTCTATTTTGACTAAAGCAGTATTGACTGAAACCAACATATTTCTCAAAACCTTGCAGCTCCAAAGTTGATCTCAAAACTTCATCATGCTCCAGCTTTGGCAGCTATACTGTAGATCTGCCATGCATTCCTGGCCCAGGGCTGGCCATTCTGGATTTCCCATTTGTCCCAGACCCACGATTATTCAGTATACTGCTTACAGAAAACAGTAGCTTTGATATTCCAGGTGTTATCACAGCTCACCTAGATAGAATCATAAAATGATTGGAGTTGGAAAGCACCTTAAAGATCATAGAGTTCCACCTCCCACCAGACCAGGCTGCGCAAAGCCCAATCCAACCTGGCCGTGAACACCTCCAGGGATGGGGTATCCATTGCTTCTCTGGGCAACCTGCTCCAGTGTCTCACCACCCTCACAGCAAAGATTGTCTTCCAAGTGTCTAATCTAAATTTCCCCACTTTCAGTTTAAAACCGTTACCTCTTGTCCTATTGCTCCACTGTCTGATAAAGATTCCCTCCCCATCTCTTCTCTAGGCCCCCTATTAAAGAAGGATTCTTTCAGAGGAGTTGGCAAAAAATTAAAAAATATTTCCTTCAAAGTGCTATTTGGGCATTTTTAGCCTGTTTTTTAAAAAGCATTATTAATACCTATTTCAAAGGGAGTAATGGTGCAAGAGAGACAAGTTGCTTGCCAAAAGTTTTTCTGTCAGCCAGTGGCAGAGACTTTAGTAGGATACTAGTGAAGTGTTTTGTTTTGTAAGGTGGATATCTTAATACTAAGCTATCTAAGATACAACTACTTCTACTCTTCACTAAGCATAAATGCTGCAAAATTTAGTCATCAAGCTCTAGATTAAATTATCAAATGAAATAACCAAGATTTCAGAAGAATGTAAAATTATCCTTCTCATTATTATTCATATCTTCCCCTTGCAGAGGCGGTGGAACCTTCAAGAACAGTAGGTATCTGTAGCTACTGCAAAAATCTGCATTCTGTGTCTCCAGTTTGGACAGCTCTGAAGTTTTAGCACATAATATGACTATGCTGATTGGCATAGGTTAGTTTTTAGGATGACATCATCAATGTGTTACATAAGTTAAAACAGGATGGGTATAGTACTTTGCTGCTTCTGTTTTGGAAAACAGAGCATTTAGCCTGTTTTCTTATTTTTGTTTGTGATTGCCCCATTGGAGAAAAGGTTTTCTTTGCCACTGTTAGCTTTTTCACTTCATCCTGTTAATATTTCCAGATTCACATATTGGTTTAGCATGAGCTCAGAAGAATTAAAAACTGAAGCAAACTTTGAATTAATCTGGCAAATGTAGAAGAAAAGGATGGAAAAGGAATGGCATTGCCCGTGAGAGAAGTATTTTGTATCAAACCATTTTTATAACTTTTTATTCCAGTCAGCTCGATATTATAGCTGAGCCACCACCAAAATGACAAAAGCTCAATCATAAATTTGCAGAAGTAAAGCCTTTTCAGGGTGCAAACTACTGCAATGTACCAAGGCAAACAGATGTTTTTCTTGGTGTGAGACTGAAGAAAGTAACACAACTTTAAGCATAAATAGCAAGAATTCTGAAGGTCTAAAATATACTTTTTTAAAAATTTCTTCTAGCCAGGATAATGGAAAAACACTACTGACGTTCTGCAATTTTCACCCTTAGCAAAAAATTTGAAATTTTAAGATGTGTAAAGCAGAACTCTTCTTGTAGAGTAATCAGTCAATTTACATAAGGCTAGTCTTCACTCATGACCTCAAATGTTGGACTTTGTTGGTGTTTGACTGCAACACCCATAAGGAAAATCAAGGAACTGCAGGAAGCAATACCAACGATTTAGTCAGTGGGATTGTTGAATTAATGGCCTGCCATAAAGCTAAAAAGCTTTAAACTTTGGGTTCTGCTTTAAATGCTACCGTCTGGATCCTTGTGAAAAACAAGGGTGTTGACCAGGTTGTAGTACTGTTTATTGTGGTGAAGGAACAAAGCACAACCTCCGCATCCTGCCTCTCCCCCCAATGTTAAGTGTTACAGAAAAAGGCAGCAGAGAATACAATCATTGCTTCAGAAAGCTTACAATCTGTGTGTTAGGCAGGTTTTGACAAGCAGTGAAAAAAGACCAATTAAGTATGTTTTGTGAGCAAAAGTAGCAATCTTTTGTTGGTTTGCTGTTTGTTTTTTCAGTTTTGGTTTTTGGTGGTTTTTTGTTTTTTTTTTTTTACCTTGGAGTTTTTTTCCCCCCTCCTTTTCAACTTAGTAATGAAAGGGTCTGACAGGAGAGGCAGCTTTTCAAAGAGTTAATAATTTTTATGAGGAATTTTTCTTATGCTTTAAAGGAAACCGATGGAAGGAATTGTGGAGGTGTTTGAATAAGCATCAGAATTCTCTCACAAGGTTATTTATATATCTTTAAAAGGTAACAGAGTTAGCCTAAATTTTATACATATCCTGATTCTGTAGCTTCGGATGGTTATCATGATTTTCTACATGTTTTGTCCTAAAATGTATTCTAAAGCAATGAAAGGAATTGCTGTTTTCCACTTTAATCAGCCTTTATTTCACTGGAAGGAGAATTAAATCCTGAACATTTAGGAAGAATGTTTAGGAATCTTTCAGGGTGAAATGTATTATGTCAAAGAAAAATGGAATGGTACTCCGAAACTGCTTCATAATATCAAAACCCAATGATTCATAAACTGAACAGCAACAGAATCTGTAGGAATTTTTACTGAGTGCTATGCATTCATGACATGAAATCAAAAACCATTCTTAAAATCATGTACACTAATTCTTTATTGGTATTTACCTGCCCTCCATTCTCAAAGGTTAACAAGTCAAGACAAGTATTTCATGCAGTTCAATGGAAACACATTCACTGAGCTGATCCTGAATCAGCTTTTTGACTTTTTTTTCTTGATCATTTTCTGGTTTTAATTTTAAAAAGCAGCAGAGAGGAATTGAAATGGGTATCACTTGGACCACTTAATGGTATGGAAAACAGCTGGATTCTGTGTTTGGTGTTTCAGACTGAGTTTTGATACAAGCAGTGTATGTAGCCTGGTTATAAGGCTCATTGAAGAGGGAGAAATTAAGTTCTGGTTCTAGGACACAGTCTTTGAAGTTGCTTTCTTACTCTTATTTCGCTTAGAAAAGTGAAAGCATAGCGTGAGAAACTTCATACTTTGGAATTTCATTCTTCTGTTTCCACCTCTTAAATCCACAGTAAATTGTTAATTTCCCTCTACATTTTCCCAAGAGATTTCCTAAGGAATTTTTTCACAGGTCTTGCCACTCTTCCATTCCTGTGCAGTGCTGTATGGCCACAGCTCTTAGACAAGAACTTTTTTATTCCTGGAAAGACCTGAATAAAGATTTGGATTAAACAAACTTAATTTCAGAATTTTATGCAATATTCATCATAACCATAAACTGATTTTCCATCTTAGGGTTATAGAGTGTATTCCATAACACTTTCACAGTTATTTTCAGTTATAGCGTACACTAATGAAACTTGGACATGCATCTTCATTTGGGAGGGAGAGAAACAGAAAAATAGGTTGTGAAAGAAGAGTTCTCTGTGGGACTGTGTGTAACAACACAAAGGTGGGTGAACCTTTGTGGGTGAACCACAAAGGTGGCTGCAGTCTGCTTGACTCATCTTGCTGTTGAAATAAAATTAAAGACTAGGCTTATACAATGAAAGACTAAATGGTTTTCCCCCTGCCCTTGCATGATTATAAGTAAATTGTGTAAAAATGAACTCCAGAAGAAACCTAGGCATAACTGAAAGTCTCAACACAAAAGTCTTATGGAAAAATGCACTAAACAGCTCATATTCCACAAATTAAAAAGTGATTGCCTAATAGCTCTCCAAAATATTCTTGCTAATGGGGAATCATCATTGATAGGTGTGCTTCTATTTAAACTCCTTGGAGGTCCCTTTTAGGCTAAATACTACTTAATATTGTTTTTTATAGATCATCTGAAGAAAAAACTGTATTTAGTCCTCAAAAAGGTTTATACACTTGGGGCAAATCCTGGGAGATTACAAGCACCACCTTTACAGGCTAAATCTTCACTTGTTCTTTTTTTATTGAGACTAGAATCTTACTGAAAATGAATAACTTTTGTCCACTTGTAAAGTCCAGTTCAATCCTGGAGGTTTCCCCACCGGAAAATGTGAGTAGAGGGAAAAAGAATTGACTACAGACATTGAAGCCTGATAGTTTTTAAGTCTTAGATTTTCTTCACACTTTAGGCATTAAAATAAATACAAGTCTTGTATTAAAATTTGTATTAAAATAAATACAAATACAAAAAGTAAAATCAATACAGGGATTCATCCAATTCTAGGAAGGACCATAACACATCATGGAAGTGTCTGGACAATAAAGACAAGACCACGTACTGCTGTTATAAATTTAATTCTATTCTTCAGTCTTTTAATGGACTTAATTGATTCCTCATCACTTTAAATTAACATATCTAGATGTTATAGATGCTTGGAGGTCTGAATCCTTTTGAATTCCAGAGAACACAGATAGGTTTTGTTTCAGTAAGGCACTGTACTCCAACAAAACATTAAAGTTGAACATTTTAGAAAGTATTCAAGATAGGATTTAGCATCTAGCTAATTGACAGTCTTAGTGAAGTCTCAAAAGATTTTTGGGGTATTCTTTCTTAGTAGGTACCACATGAATTATTAAAGAAATAAATAAAAATGCTATTTTATCTCAATTGTCTCAAAAAAAGTAGTGTTTTATATTCAGATTTTGAGTAATTTAGTTTTACCCATTTTTACAATGTCTATACAGAGGTTGTGCTGGAATACCTGCATTTGTCAGATTTACATTTCTATTCAATCACAATCAACGGTGCTTTGCTAGAATAAAAATACAGGCACTGGGAACCAACTGAGAAATTCCTATTCCATTAAGACATTTTCAAGAGAGCTGCTGCAGAATTCTCTGTAAATATGTGCTGGAACACTAATAATCAACAATAATCATTGCCTTTTACACTGCAGAAACGTAAGCAGAGGTCAAATTTTTAGCCTTTTTTAAATTTTTTTTTTTTTTTTTGGTCAAGACATGGCCTTTTTGCAAGCTTGGGCTTCATATTATTTGAATAAAAATGGCAATTTCAATCCTACCAGTGCATGGGGAATAACAACAAATCTGTTTCGTTCGTTTCTGTGCACTTGTATCTTCACTTATTTCTTCCTCCAGTAGTCAAAATGTCAGGTGTTTGATCAAGAGCAAATATCTTTTTCACAAAAAAGAAATGAATGTTGGAGGATGGGTTTGGATAGTTTTGGTCATGTCAAAAACATGAAGCAGCTCGTTAATCTAGCATTGTCTGGTAGAAAAGAAAAAGAAGAGCTTTTTAGGTTTTTTTTTCTTTTTATTTATTTATTTAATAAATAACATGTATTTATTTGGAAGAATTTTGAAAAACCCAGGGGAAGAGGCTGTGCTTATAGCTGGAATATTTCTTCGCCTGAGTGAAGAGAAACAAGTGTCTGCCTTTGATAACTGTGCAGACATTAGGCTCTGAATATTAAAGAGGGTTGGCAGCTACAGTATAAACTGGGGCACTTGCCATTTTTGGACAAACTGTATCATTCTTACTGGAAAGTCAGATGGTAAGTGCTCTAGCTTTTTGTCTGCTGTGTTTCTTCTTTGGCAAAACAGAAGATGAAGAATAAATTAACTGAACTGGTAATTCTTTAAACTGGTTATTTTCAAGAAATGAGTTCCCAATTTAGCTTTAAATGTGCTATTTTTTAGTGGAATACCAGTGCTCAGGGGGAGGCTGATTTGTCAGTGGTTTGCTGTACATATTATACAATGCTGGACAAATCACAGATGGTAGACACACCAAAAAAAAAAACCCCAACCTGCTCTAGTCCTCCAAGCATTTGGGCAAGCAGAAAGATAAATCAGTCTGCAGTATTTCCCTGATAATCCACGTCAAACCAGCCAGTAGGCTGTATACTAATATAATAAAATACGGTATACTGTGTGTATGACTTCTGTTAGGATAGACACCATTGTATTCCTGAAGAAGCTGAATGCCTGTCACTGGTGAAATTACTACCTACTTTTCATTTAGATAGTGCATATTTTAATCCTCAGAGGAGCTGTCGTTTGAAGGTACTGTCTCTCTGCTGTGGGTTAAAGTTGGCATGGAGATGGCAAATATTGGTGCAGCTAGGACCAAAGCTTGAATCTTTTCTTATGGGTGTCAGATACAAAAAATCAATTAACTTTGGTACTTGGAGAACCAGGCTGGCAGCTGTTACCAACTTTCTGTCTCTACTGGCTTAGTTTCATGCCACTGGTGTGAGAAAACATTTACTCAAGTGCCTGGCATGCAGAATTTCTCTACAGCAGCGCATGATAGATGTATATGAAATAACTAGACATGTTCTAGTTTAATGAGAACTATGTGTGAAATCCACATATGCCATTGAGATATTTATTTGATATTGGAAACAATGTGTTTGGTAACACCTGTTTGATTGTCGTGGTTTGGCCGCAGATGGGAACAAAGGACAACATGGCAGTCACTTGTACAAATCAGAGTCCCCCACCAGCGGCGTGGATGGGAGGGGAAAATTGAAATTGAAACTCGTGGGTTGAGACAAAGGTAATTTAACAAAACAGCA
>BJBW01008725.1:0-79044 GCA_004320125.1 Scolopax mira
ACGAGGATGATCAGAGGGATGGAGCACCTCCCCTATGAGGACAAGCTGAGAGAGTTGGGGTTGTTCAGCCTGAAGAAGAGAAGGCTCTGGGGAGACCTTATATAACAGCCTTTCAATATCTGAAGGGAGCCTATAGGAGAGCTGGAGAGGGACTCTTTGTCAGGAAGTGTAGTGACAGGACAAGGGCAAAGGTTTTAAATTGGAAGAGGGGAGATTTAGATTAGACACCAGAAAGAAATTCTTTAGTGTGAGGGTGGTGAGTCACTGGAACAGGTTGCCCAGGGAAATCATGGATGCCTGATCCCTGGAAGGCCAGGCTTGATGGGGCTTTGAGCAACCTGGTCCGGTGGGAGGTGTCCCTGCCCATGGCAGGGGGGTTGGAACTCGATGATCTTTAAGATCCCTTCCAACCCAAACCATTCTATGATTCATTGGGCATTACTACTTATGTTTCTGGTCAGGAGTGGGAATATAACTTATCTCCTCCATCAGCTAGCTCCCAGTCTGAGTTTTACACATCTGGGTAATGCAGCTGCACACTGGACAGCAGAGATGAGGTATTTTAAGAGCTTCCCATCAGTCTGTTTTCTTGGTGCTGGCACTCCCTGAAAACAGACACTCACATAATCCAAGGAGGATCCAATAAATCCTATACACAGTACCCTTTCTTATGTCTCAGAGGGCACTGCATGAAGCCACACTTCAGTTGTCCTTGCTGATTTTATGACCCGGCAGGGGACAGCTGGCCACTATGCTCAGAGGCACCTGTACACATTTCACAATGCTGAGGCTCAGTAACAACCACGATGATGAATATATCTACATCCTGTTCCCTCTTTCTTTGGGACTGTCAGGAACAGCAGCTCTTTTCAGCCTTCTCACTTTTTTCTACTCCAGGCAAGCCAACTATTTTGACTCTCCCGTTTCACTTTCCCCCTCCTAGCTAAAAATCCCCACCCATTTCACACCCTTTCTCCTCTGATCCCTACCAGAGGAGAAAGAACATTCCCCATCCCACAGGACAAAAGGTCTGCACAGCACACAGTACTTGTTACTGTGCACGATGTGACTGCGGCAAGTAGGAAATAAAAGATTAATATTTCTATGAAAGAAAATACATGTCCACCCTGACACTATCTTGTGTCACCCTAGGCTGCATGGAGTTAGGTACCAATGTAGCATAATGATAACAGGCAGCCTGACAGCTCCATCAGCTCAAAACACGGTCTGAATCTGGTTTGAAACTTGAAAGAGACACTCTGGTTGCCAGACACCTCTAATAACGTTTCAGGTGCTGATGACTGTTCTCTTTGCCCGTGACTGAGTCTGGATTTTCAAATGACATTACTGACATTCCCACTCCTGACCAGAAACAGTGAATTACTAATAGTTATCTGGTGAACACTGCTACATTAGGCACAGTCATCATATTCCTTGTGCCACTCCCATCAAACTATGGATACAAGAGCATCTGTCATTTCATTTCAGTGGCGAGTCTGGCCCAAACAACAACACTGACATAAGCCCTTAAAGCTGGGCTTATTCAGAAAATACTCTTCTGATTTTGAAGAAATTCCTTTGTGGGTTTCGCTCCAGGTTTCCTGGGCTAAATCAGGATTTCCAAATCACAGTTATGAATAGCTATGGATTCCCAGGAGACACCAGGTGTGACGGCCCCTCTGCAAGTGTGCACAAATCTCAGTAGACAGGTAAATCGATTCAAGATTTGTCCCTCCCTACAACCCTGTAACAATTCTCTGCAAATACACAGAAAGATGTATTAGCAATCTGTTTTCAGATTATGATTGTGATTAAATTTTCTAACCTCTTCCACTTGCTCCACCCAAGAATCATCGTTTTCAAGTAAAACTCAGACGGAAGCACAATCCTACTGGAAAAGTTTGTATTATGAGAACAGTTGCAATATTAAATTGTTCCCAGACAGGTAAAATCCATCACATCTACATATGTGGACAAAGGTACTACTAATGTCCATATGATTTCCAAAGTATTCCTCAACAGTTTGAATGACACACCAGACTGACAAGATGACTGCAATAGATTATTTTTTTATCCCCAAATCCAACTGGGAATCTGATTCCCCAATTCCTGTTTCTCATCTGCCTTTAATAACCTTAGTAAACTGTTTAAAAGTAAATCTGGAAACTAAATCTAGTTCCTATCTAAAAAGTGAAATTTAAATATGACTTGATGGAACAAAGCTGCTATGTCCACATGAGGTTCGCAATGTAATTCTGCCTTCTTACACAGATCACAAAATGATGAACCTGCAAATCAAAATAACACCATGAAGAGCAAAAGCATTCAGTTATGAACCAAGTTCAGGTGGTAGGTAGGTTCTGAAAAGCACTTACAAATCAAGCCAAATAAAAGTTTTGAAAAAATATTTGGATTCCCTCCCAAACAGCACTAATGGAAGAGTGATTACACATTTTTGTAAGGAATATTACAAGCGTTCTTCGCAGTGTGGGATAGGATTTTTTTGTGCTCTTGCATTTTATTTACTCACTCTCTGATGTAGATACTTCATAGAGAATGGTCAACTGATATCTATCAAACAGTACAAACACTATGCTACTTTCATTTCAAGGAATGCATTTCACTGCTGCCATAAGGTGAGAAACTGTTTTTCATCCTTGGAGAGATGCAAAAATACCTATTTTTAGACACATATGCTAATAAAAAAAATAGAATTATGACAATCCTGAGCTGTCTTCTAGCCCCAGAAGATCCTCTGCCTATGTAAGGTGCTGAGTTGCAAAAGCTACAAAGTAGAGTAAGTGTCTTCTAGGCTACGGAGTCAGTTTTGACACTTAAAAAAATAATCCAGACACATCCTCAGGGGGTTTAGGGGAAGAAGTCAACAAGTTGATCCTCCCATGGAAGGGAAATAACAGCAACTCTTTTCAATAGCGAAAAATCTCTTTCTTAGTCAACCCTCAAAGGGGATAATCCTCAGCTAATCTATGATTTTAGTATTTAAAGCACATCAAGAGAAAAGAGCTCCACTGAAACAGTTCTTTGGTAGAGCGCATCAATCCAGAGAGCCTAAGCCTGCAAACATACTATAATTACAAGAGGAATATGGCTAAATGTTAGTACTAAAGGCTACCTGTAAATAATTACTGTAATTTGTATTCAGGGGGAATTCAGCATTCCAAGTAGCCATAAAAGAGAGCTCTAGTGTTCTTACAGCAATTAAAACCATGTAACCACCCTACATAAAATGCTGGAGAATAAACAAAGTTTTTCTTTCAGCAATGTGCAGCCTGAATTTGAAGACAGTTAAGTCACTTCCTTAAAAATACTAAAGCAATGTTAGTGTCATAGGTCCTTTCTGAGGGACTCCATTAGAAATCTCAGTGAAGGAAGGAATAGAAGTGCTGGTTGGTCTGCATTGTCCAACTCAATGTGAACTGATACAATACCACAAGATGATGCCTTGACTTCTGTCATCTTGAAATTGCAAGTGGTCTAGGTTATACTTAGCTCCTGCTTACTCAGTCAAATCTTGCTTTACTTTCTTCAATAATCCCATTTGTCAATAGGACAAGTGGGGAATGGTTATTGCATGTTCATAATGTTCCAAGGGTTTTTTTAATGCCCTCTAAAAAAAATTAGCAAGCATTTCATTCCACTAAATTAGTATATATGATACAAAACATTGATTCAGAAAACCAATTTTCACAAACCATTTTATCTTTGCTCTTTTAGCATTTATCAATACTTAATCATGAAAACACACAGTTTCAAATTTATTTCTATTTCAGATTCCAGGTACAACTTTAGTCCTTATTGTAAAAGACCTTAAGGATGATTTTAAAGTAAATATTCCAGCACATATTCTTTATTTATATGTCAATATTCACTAACGCTGTGGATACAAAATCATCTTTTTTCTCTTGTAGATTTCTCATACACTACCCTGCAGAGATGTTGCCCTGATCCTTTTTCTACTTGCTTTACACTATCTCTTCAGTACTTCTAGGGTAGCTAGATCCTGGCTTTTCTTTTACTGCAATTTTCTTGAATCTAAATGAAATAGCAAAACTGCTAGAAATTTAAACCATGCAATTCAGTTGCCTTGCCTAATAATAACATTGCTAATTATTGCATGTTGTCATTCCTACTACCTTTTTAGATGGACGACTTCTTGGACATATTTTATGATTAAAAACCTCAATTGAAACCTTCTTCAAAAGGACAATTTTCCTCTGTTTGTATTAGATGACTAATAATACGTTTTACCCCTGCCCTAGATTTGTGTAAATTTTACTAAGTTTAGTAACTTAGTCAAAAAGGAGAATTCGGACATTTTTAAATAGTAAATCACAATCATTGGGGAAAAATAAATTAAAAAGTCAGTATACTTGCCAGCATTGGGAACAGCAATATGAATTCTCGCTCACACACACCCCACTCTGCTTGTACTAATCACTTGCGGTGTTTTCTTATTATTTGATAAACTGACAGCAGTTGGCTGTTTTCTCAAGCTTTTATTTCCTTAACAGCTTGGCTTTCTTGTCTGGTTACGTTAAAAGTGAAGAACTGGTTTCCAGCTGAATGAAGGTCTTTGTTGAAAAGTCCCCAATCATACTGATACTACCTAACTCAGAGAGCTCCTTGTGACAGAAACTGAATTTCCATTCATTTGGGTGCAATAACTTCAGTTAAGTACCTGAGACATTCATTCGGCAGGATTTGGCACAGAAGAACACAACTGCATTCATTGTTCAGAGGTAAAGGACTACTATGCCCACAAATTACACCACCTTCACAGGCATAAGAATCAGCTCCCCCTGCAGCCTTCCATCCCTTCCCATTCTACACCAGAAAGGAAAATGCAATTTTGTCCATCATGGAGGCACACAGAACATGCAGCTGGCTCACAAAAACACAGGTTTACAGTAATTTCTGACCATATCCAGGTATTCCTGTCACATTATCTCATCAAGTAATTTCTCAAGAGGCTAAAGATTATTTGGAGAAGAGCTCTCGGCAGGATAGCACAGAAGCTGAGGACAGAAGCTCAGGGGCCTGGCAGAGAGAGCAGGACAATGGGTCCAGAACTTCTGAGCGTGTGAAAAACCACCTGATATTTGACTGCAAGCCATCCTTTCCCACTCAAACTTGAATTACTCTTCTCAAGTAGCCAGCTGACACATCTCAAAGTAGAGCCCATCTCCTTCTCATAATTTAGACAGTGTGGAGGAACTTACCAAACAAGGAAAATATAACTGTCTGTGTGAATCAGTTGTCACTCTGGACCCCTGTGAAGAATAGCTTTCTAAAATTACAGACTTCTAAATGTTTAGGAAGAAAAAGAAAAGTAATATCTAGGTTATGAAGCAGTCTGCTTCCCTTTCCTCTCCTTTTGATCAAAAAGCTGAAATTTTAAATGGGAGTTGGGAAATGAATGTTTGCCCAAATTATGAAAGGCTCGCAGTTTCAGTTAAACATCTGTTGCTTCCTTTGAGAGGTTTGGGGAGTTGTCAAGGTTGTGGGGTTTTTTAACTGAGCAGTTTAATTTTTTTTTAATTGCTATTGCTTTATGATATTGGTATAATTTAACACACTAGGATAGTATAATGACCAGACACTACACTGCTCCTTCATAGAAGAACAGGACACAGCTGTCCATGCTTTGTGCAAGCAAAGCATTGAAAATAACAGCCTTGTGATGAAAGCACATTGAGCTGTTAATCACTTTCAAATACTCTGTGCACAGAAATATTCTTGAGATCTGAAATTAGACACAAGAGACAAGAGAAAGCGACATTTTGGAGTATTCATGTGACAACTATGGCCATCTAACCATATATGTGTAAAATTGCTCTAACTGAATCCACAGTAGAAAGAATACCTACTCTTCTTCTCTTTGACATATCTGTCAAACCTGTAATTTTCATTCCAGAAGAGTAAATCCCAAATATGTGCCAGCATTTAAATGATATAAGTTATCTAGATGACTCCAGGTATTGGGGAAAGTACAAAGGTATAATATGAGATATGTATCCCAGAAGACACAACTAAAGGAAAAAAAAAAGGAAAAAAAAAAATCAAAGGATCTGAACAGATTCAGGCAAGAAAATACGCCTTCTCTCTATGGCTCTACCGTGAAATATTTCAAATATGAAGTCTTTTCCAGACAATTTAAGGCAGCATTCATCTTACACTGATCAGCCTGTTGTGCATATTAAAAAAAGAATGGTTTGGACAGAAAGGAAATTTAAAGCTATGTGTAAAGGACAAGTATTCATTAACACACAGCTGTTTATTGGAATAGTCTGGAGACTTAAGACAGAGAACATTAGAAATGCCCTACTGGTTCAGGCCAATGGTTCTACCCAGCATCTGGTCCCCAGTAGTGGCAAGAGCAGATGCTCTTCCCTGAAAGCATGCAAGCCTGCTGTTGCTGCCGTCTACCCCCTCCACACTTTCCAGGAACCCAAAGTATGGACTTTGTTTTTTAAGTGAGGCTTGTTAAAGGGTACCTTCCCTTACTCCTACCTACTGCATGTGAATATCTATCCCAATTCTTATTTTTTAGAGCCTGCCGATACAAACTGCCTCCTTATACTGCCATCACATGAAGTTCCCAAAGCTCACTGATTGGTAAGGACAGTAGTTTCTCTTATCCACGCTGAACTGAACTGCTACTTTCCTTGAGAGGCCCCTGGTTGCAGTTCTGTGGAATGTGATAAATAGCATTCATCACTGCCCTAATGGTTTTTGAGCCTCAATCATGCATCCACCTCCTCAGGCCCCTCTGCTCTGAACTGAGCACTCTTGTCCTTTCCTAATAACATACCTGTTCCAATCTCGTCAGCAATTTAGCCACTCTTCTCTATTCCTGCTTTACCTCTGTGACATCCTTCTTTCAGTCACAGGCAACACAAAGACATGCTAAAAGACCCAGGACTTGGGTGAGGGCCAGCAGACAGGCAGTTATGTTTGCAGAACAGCAGCAAGTCTGGGAAGAGGCAACACCACATCCCTTGGAGCATGCTACACCACGTCCCTTCCAAACACCAGCCTGACAACAGTGAAAGAAGGGGAACTTCTGTTTGAAGAAATATGCATATTTTCCTATTTTTTTGACATAAAGCATGGGGCTGCACAGGTTCCCTATCCTTTCCCAATGAGTCACAAATGCTAGACTTTAACACAGCAGGTGTCTGTGTGCATCATGCATTGCTATTTCATGACTCTCCCAAGTTTTCCTGATGTTTTGATCCTGAAAGCATGATGACCTGAAGTGGGAAAAATAATGTCTCAAACTAAAACCCTGCATATCCAAACTTGTCTTTCCTGTGGGGTGAACTCCAACTCAAGTCAGAAACTTGCCATCACATTCCCATTTGATATATTTCCTATAGTAAGTCAGATGATTAACCTCATATAAATATTTTCTCACAACATAGCCTCTCAGCTTGCTATCATCCCTGACTTTAATATTAGTAAGACCAATTCATTAGGGGCACAACAGTTGAGTTCCAAAATATGGTATCTTTTCTGATACTGGATTTTCCAGTCTTAGCGTGTCCTTCTTTATGGTAGGTTCTAAAGGATATAATAAAGTAATATCAACTTTTCCAAGAAATTACAAATTAAATTGACTAGCACACAATCGTTTGCAAATTATTCAAATGCATTTGTAATACACAGTTTGAAATTCATGCTGCATTACTCAGTCACCCAGCTTATTCACACGGGAGTAATGAAGCTGTAATCTGACTTGCATATTAACTAGTCCAAGACAGATCAAAGCACACACCTGATTTTCGCCTGGCCTTTTTAGATTGAGCTGCAAGTTTCAAGATTCTGACCAATTTAAGAGCAAGGTGATTTGAAAACTAGCCATCAGAGCCCTACTTGTAGACTTTTATAGTGTGCATGTAATTAAAAATTTACTTCCAGCTTTGAGCATTCATGCTTCAAACATGTATTTTCCACGCTTTTTGTTAGGAAAAAATGTATTAAGTATTTTTGAACAAAAGTTGTTACAGTCAAATTAAGACCAGCCTTCAAGTAAAAATCCACTGGGTATATTGTAATAATTCTAAAGTATAACTGAAATTTGATGTTCTTGTGTAAATTGTTTCATACTTAATTTGAAGTAGGGTGTTTTCCATGTTGACTACCACACAAATGAAAATAAATACATTTGAACTAAGGTGAAGTTTATTCAATTTGGAAGTTTGAATATACTCTCCACCAATTTTCTGAACGACAGCTACCTGTTACTTGACAGTCAGCTTACATTTAACTTACTGTTGGCTGTAACTTGCACCCAGAGACAACACGCACACAGGAGGTGTGCATTTCTTGGAGGTGTCAAATGACTGTTTGATCCAAAATAGAGTGCAGCAGAGAAGTTGAAAATATATACAATTACCCAAAAGGAATTTAGGCTTTGCACATTTATGGTTGTCAGAAAATTTTCGAAGTTCCTTAAAATGACAACATAAATGCAAAACAACTATTGAATCACCTTCTCATAAGGCCAGTAGATTATATTTTGCACAAAGCAGATTGTTCCACTGTATTCTAAATGTTTGTTTCACTCTACTTCCACTTAATAAAGCTGCTATCAATGTTTCCATCCACAACACATGACAGATTTGGGAAAAAAACTCCAGCAAAACACATCATGAGATCTCAGTGTAGCAGTTCCCCATTTATGGTTTACAGGGCACTGTTTTGCTTGCAAGATCTTCTGATGATAGTCTTAACTACAGGAAATTAAATGGCAGAAAACAAACCCAAGCGCATTGCTAAGAATGCTACTGGCTCAGAATTGCTGCTTGGGAAACAAAGGTACGAGAACACTATTGCAGGGAACATTAACTCATACACTCGTATCTCATATGTGTGTCTGGGTATAGAGGAACAATAATCAGATATACTGCTTTTGTAAATATTTTGCTATTGTGATTCAGAATGTTTTGCTGCCAAAATATTTTGCAGTGAGAAAGAAAACCACTGTTAATTGAGTAGAGGAGGATTTATTTGTGAAAGGTGGTCCAGGATACTGCCTCCAACTATGACTCACAAAATCAATGTCAGTATTATTTACATCAAAGGCATTATCGAAGATCTCTTTTCTAATACCTGCTTTTGTTTTGCATTTCATCTTTTATAGACTGAAAGGCATGCTTCATCCACACAGGTACAGACACAAATGACAGAACACTTTGGAGCAGGAATAACTAACTCCTGATATTTAGTAACAACAACCCAAAGTAATCATCTCCAGAGAATACACTGGGAATATCAGAAATTTCAACCCATGATCTGTCTCCTTAGCCAATAAGACAAAACAAGTTTTGTGGCAATAGTTTATAACTTTTGTTAAAACCAAGCGAGTGTATACTCCTGCTCAGACAAAACCTGAACAGACCAGTTTCCAACAGACTTTTCAGATTTATCCTTCTTTTTTCTGCCCAGAGTCATTTAAGTCAGTTTAAAATCAAGAGATTTTCTTTATGCATCATTTAAAAAAAAATAATCAGAAGTTATGCCTTGTTAAAAAAAAAAGGGTGCTCAGGCAGTACAGAAAATTATCTAACTGCTTTGTGCAGACTACTGTACTTTGAGTCAAAAGGAATACAGGAGATCACACCTCTGAGCTTAACTGATCATGTAAACCTTGAGAAGCCCTTGTGAGACAAGGATAAGGCTCAAAAGCCAACTTTTGACAAACAGGTCAGGCACCTGCAGCATAAGCAGAGACCAAGTAGCTTCTAGCAGCAAGGAAACACAAAGCTATACCTTAGAGGTGATGGAGAAGAGATTTTCCTGGAGACGCACGTTGTGGTTATTCTTTTTTTAAAAAACTGATAGAGATTTCACAAGTCTGAGAGAAAGGATGCATCCTGCAAATTTCTTGACATAGAACTAAGAGGTATGAAGGCAGCTTAATTAAAACCCCCTTTTTATTTTACTATGTTGCCCTGAAGACTTGTTTCTTAGTTTGTATTCAGATACAACCTAGCTTAGAGACTGAAAGCCTCCTCGTGGTTTTTGAGGAGGCAAACTAATCTCCAGTCTTTGGGCTATATGAGAAGCCCACACAATCCCTAAAGCATTGCTAGACAGGAGGTCATGAGGGAATCCTACACTATTCATGAGAGAGTTGTTCAAAAAACCACTGTTAGAAGCAGGCAGTGGTGGTGAAGCCACTTTCAATTTGGCATCCTCTGCATTAGGACATTCATTCATATATACCCCCTATTGCATGCTCTGAATCTTACCTCCCTTCTTGCATCACCCTTCTTGAATCTTACCTCCCTTCTTGTTAAAGCTTAACAAGAGAAGTTCAACCACAGATGAGGATCTCCAGCCTGATCTCACTGAGGTTGTCTTCTCCCTTGAAAATGACATGGAACAGGTGTTGTAAGAGGTGATGCAGTACAATCTGATACTTAAAAAGTAACACCTGAAAGCCTACGAGGTAAGAGGAAATAAAAAAAAATGCACTGGCATTTCTTAGTTTCTGTATTTCTTTTGTTGTTTACATATAAGTAAACTATTACCATTTTTGGATTGCCAAACCCCTCTCATTCCTCAGGTTATATTTCAGCATACTTGAAGCTGACAGAGAACTTGATTTACCCAGACTGACTAAGTTTAATGAGAAACCTGCTTGGTAATTCCCTAGTTGGTGAGAAGAGGAGGAGGGTTAAACATCTGATTGAACAAAAGACAGTGGCATCAATAGATCATTCATTGCATTCTTCACATCCACATCTGCTTCTAAGAGTATTTTTAAAGTTACCTTTTCACCAGTATCATGGAGATACTTCGTACATGTCTGATTACAGATTCTGTAATCTACAGCTTGTTTGCATTAAAACTGGGTGGTTTTGTGGTGTGTTTTCTGTTTGGTTTGCCTCTTTTTTTCTGCCTTGCAAATTAGCAAGCTATCAGCCAGCTGGGAAAATTGCTTCTGGAATTCACTAGATGCAGGTTTTTTGTTTAAAATCTTCTCGATCTCTCACGTGCATAGAGCCCATTAGCAGGATGTAAGCCTGTCAGTCAAGGGTTAGTGAGGTTGCGCCTGTGAACATGGGCCCTCAGGCAGCAGTCACTAAAGGTACTGGACCAACGTGAACCATTCAGCTGGCACCCAGAAGAAAAACAACATCATTTCCATCCTATCCCCCCAGCTCTGTGAAAATCTGCTCCCGCAAAAGGGTTAGTGCGACAGAAACAAGTAAGTATTAAATGTCAATTATATGGTACAGGCAAGCATTGAAAAGGAGAAAATGGAGTCAATTGTTCCAGACGAAGAACCCAAGTTTTAGTTTTGTTTTTTTTTTAATAAAACAATGAGAAAGTTAACACTGACTTAAAGCCAATATATTCATATTGTATGGTGAGAGCTTCAGTTTTCCTGCAACAAAAACATGGATGTATTTAAAGAAAAATTTCATCTTTTCATTAACAATATATAGCAAGTTGAGATGTTTTGAATCCAACACTTCTTTCTGGACCTAATTTAGTGAAAGGTCATCAACAACCCCATACGAGAATGCTCTACCTATTGAAACTGTGGGTTGTGCAGGTTCATGTTGTTTGAACAAAACTGCCCAGCACCATTTTGAGCAATAGCTTTGGGCTTTCTACTGAAAATTGTGGTGGTACTTTTTTTTTTTTTTTTTTAATAGAAGTACTTAATCTTTGCTGCTACCAGATAGGAACTTTTCAACCGTGTAATACGATAGTAATGTGGTGTTTAAAACAAGCAGCTATGAGGTAAAATTATTTGCTAGGAAAACCTGGAAGGATTCCCTTACAAAAATCAGGAAAAAGGGAAAAAGGCGAGGAAAGAAAAAAGGCGGAGCGTAATTTTTAAGTCACGCCTGAAGCCCCAGGGCGAGGCCAGGCCAGGCCGCAGGCTGGGGAGGGGCGGCCTGTCCCGGGCCCCTCCCGCCGCCCCTGCCAGGAGCCGGGCAGCCGCGGCCCTGCGGGCACCGCCCTGTCGGCCGGGCTGGGGTCTCGGCCCCGGCGTAAGGCCTATAAGGCCCGGGGGGTTGCCCTCCGGGCGCTGCAGGTCAGAATCTGCCGGAGGGACGGCGCGGCCCAGCCCCGGGACAGGTAAGGAAAGGTAGGGAGGGAGGGCCTGGCAGCGTCCCCACCTCGCTTTGGGCTCCCGGCCCTGCTGCGGGTCGGGCTGCAGCCCCACCTGGTAGGCCTCGCTTTTCGCCATGAGGTGGTCGTCTTCTTCGGTCGCAAGAGTCGAAAGGGAAGAAATAAGCTCAGCCTCAGGTTTCCAGTTTTGTAAATTAGGGTGACTATGTAATAGCTGTTACCCACTGCTCTCTTGAGAATTATTTTTTTATAAAAACATTGTTTGAGAGAAGTATCGTGAGTTGGGCATCTGTTTACACTAATAACAGCAGAAATATGAGCAATCACCCACTGAACTTCCACAGTCCTGAAGACACAGCATTAGAAGGAACCATATCTGTAATGACATTGCAGTCACCCCTCCACAGCTCCTCACTTGGCAGGTCCAACACATGCTTCCCCTCAGCCTGTGCCTCTGCGTTCTTACAGCCTCTGGCTAAAAGCTACCAAAGGCTGGCTACAGCTGTACACTGAGAGACCAAAAACAAGAGGCTAGGAAAACCCTCCAGTCAGTACAGGGCTGTTGCTCGGAGTGTTTCATTTTGTATTACCTACAACTAGCTGATTCTGTTAGAGCCAGGGGGCAACCAGATGGCGCCAACCAGGCTCACCAGGAGCCTCTCCCACAGGGAGGCCCAGGCTCCTCTCCTCATGGGTCCAGGAGCTCTCTTTTACCTCTGCCAGGAAGCCTTGCTGCTTGCCCGAGTTCTGCTAGAGGGTTGCTGGGTTCTGGCTTAGCTGTGGTCCCTGCCTGACTGTCGATCACTTTAGTCTGTCCTTGTAGCTCTGCCTGGTGATTGTTGGACCCAGCCTTGATCTCTGATTTTTCCAGACTTGATCGCATGCTGACTTCATCAATGGTATATTTTTCTCTTCTTGAATCTAAATTCAATGTGACTATTTTTTCTGGGTCTGTTTTGCTTACAGAAACAGGTGGGGAGGAGGGAGAGGAGCAGAACAGGGACAAGCCTGAGCTAGTGAGGGTTATACCCTACAGGCTATGAGGTGCCCCTTAGCTTCTGGCTTGCCTTCCCTTAAGTACCAACCATGCACTTGCTGCTTTCTGGTAGTATAGTAACCTGCTGTACAGACCTCATATTGCAGCATGTTGTTTCCAGGTGTGGCTCAACAGAGGTATTCCTTAAATTACTGGAGCTTACCTGGGAGCCAGCTGTGCTATTATATGAGGAAAGTGCTTTTGTTATTACTTGGTTGGGGGAAGCTTGAGGGGGGGACTATATATTTATTCTGCTCTTTCATTTTTTTATGCAACATCCTGTAGTAACACAAATGTTACTGAGTGTATTTACATATATACATATACCCTTTAAAAAAGGCCCATAATTTCCATGACCTTCTTAATTTGCAATTTCAGTTCTAATGGTTGAGATCAGCTTATGCATTTATACTACTTCACTGAGCTATATAGAGTAGTTAATATAGAGTGTGTTAATAGCTATAGAAAATAAAATACGCATATCCAAGAACAATAAATGTGAAGGAGACACTTGCTATAGGGACAGTCCAGACTGTCTCAATTACCAGTATTATACTCAATTACCAATTACCAGACCTACCGGGGGTCTAGAATGCCATGAGGAAAAAAGAAATCATCTTGGTATCATACCTCAAAAAAGATAAATACAGAAATGGTTTTCTGGTAATTCCCAGAGAATACTCTACAGGCCTTAGTTGTGCAAACATATGCCACAGCAGTAATGCAGCATGCTCGGTACCTCAGTGTCTTACTAACTCTGGTTCTTTCTGCTAGCACTTCTAATACATCTTGATTTTTGAAAAGGGATTTTTAAAAAGTGTGCTGAATCTGCCCTGTCAACAAAATACTTTTGATTCTGAAGTACTTATTTGCCCAGGAAGATAAACTATAATTACATGGTCATATGTAATATGACCCCCACATTCTGTAATAATAAAACATACTCTCTGCTGCATCAACAATTGAACAAAAGTTTCAACTTACATCAATATATAGCCTTCAGTTGTTAATAACATACGGCAACAGACTTCTCTTATTATACTGGGCAGCCAGCCCTTACTGGTTTGTCCAAATCTTGTCCTAAGACTGCCAACCAGAGCTTTTGTGCACACTGTGCATAGCTCTACAACATCTGCTTGGGCTAGCTTCAATATCAGCAGAAGTTAGTCCTGTGCCATTTTATTAATTTCTTCAAGGCAAGTGGTTAGCATTTCTTCTAGACCAGATGGAGCCTAACATTAGGTAATATCCCTCACATTTAAACCTCATCCATTTGATAGACTTTCCAGCATAATGACCAACATGTGAGGCCCATTGTTATTTCTTCTGTGTCTGTTGCACCTTTGGCATGGCATGCTATACCAGCTGGAGAGGGAGCTGGTTAATGGAAACCAAAATGTTCTTCACTCCTCTGCACCAAATTGCTGGATTTACACCCCAATTTACCTACCCAGGTGAGTGAACAACATAGCTGTACTATTCAGCAGGACTCCTTAGGGGCAGGTAAGCTTACCTGATCAAATAGAACTAGATGATCTTTAAGGTCCCTTCCAACTCTAACCATTCTACAATTCTATGAAGAATTAGGGCCCCTTTTAGCTTGTTTATGATGAGGTGCATCAATGCTCTGCTTTAGCGTTTACTTTCAGTCATGCAGGCCCAAACTCAGACCCCTTGGATACTTAGTGGTGTTAGAGGCTAATTCAGTCACAAAGGAACATTTTAGCTGGACTTCTGTCTCTGAAAGCTCATGCAGTTGATGGAAACCTGCCACAGGCTGTGGTTTCTGGCTGTCTCCCTGTGGCCAGGTAGATTCTCAGGCAAACTGTTGTTAATGTTGGATTTTCACAGGCTGAAACATACCTTCCTGCTTAATATTGAATATTCCTTGTAACTGCAAGTATATAAAATATATGCACAAATTCTGCTCTTAGGTGTTGAATGTGAAAAAAAGCTACCATTTCAAGTGCAAGCAGTTCCCATGTGCATCAGACTAGGTGGGAGCAGGGTGTGCCCATTTAACTTGTAGTGCTGGTACCTGCCATCCTACAGATCTGATTAGTGAGTGTAAAGTGTGCAAAGGGGGCGTGCTTTTAGTCTCACCAAGCTAAGATCTGAGAGTTTTTTGGACTAAGCTTTACAACCTCTGTCCAGGTGAGCCCACTGAACCATACTTGGACCTGCCTCCTAATTTGTTTACCTCAGTGTAAGTATGAGAATTTTCTCAGACCTCAGGGAGCATCAGAGCAAGCTTCTGCCCTTTAAAACAAAAAATGCATGTTGGAGAGAGCCTGATTGTACCACTTCAGATTAATAAAAGTCAGTCTTCAACAGACTACAACAACCAAAATTGTGGAGGTGAAAGAAAGAAAGAAAGAAAGGAGGTGAAAGAGACCAGAAAATGTCATACAACCATAGCTGTAACAATGACTTTCTTTCATTTTTAGAATTAATCTGATAATTTTAATGGATTTCTGAATGTTAACCTAGTATTCACACCTCAGGGCACGTTTTCTGTGAGCAGGCAGAAATATGGTACTTTATTTGTCCAAGGTGGCCTTCTTTGTGCTAACTTGGACTTGGTGACTTGGTGACTCACCTTTGATAAATGAATACCAGGAAGCTCTTACAATACCATTCTGTTCCAGAAATGTCAGCTGCAATTTTCCATAGATTCAACAGCCCTAAATGATACTGCACCTTCTGCCTGGTAAATAATTGATATATGTCTGATAAAGCAAATGGAGCAGGGAGATTTCTGTTGCATGACTTTTCAGGCTGCTGTATATTTTCTCAGGTTTTGGCAACGCTAAACCGATTAAGAAATATGTATTCACTACAAGCTCAAGCAAGTCATACGTTCCACACATGAAAGAAAATTAATTATACTCTCAGAATGAAGCAATTCAGAGGGTTAATTTGCCATTGTGAGTCTTACGATTCTGGAAAGCCAGTAGACCACAAAAACTTAAACAGGATTTTTAATTTTTCCTAACATTTATCTAGGCTTTTTTTGTGTTATATACGCAAATAAAACAAACATTGGAAAAATTAGTTTGCAGCTAATCTAAATTCTGAAATGTGCTATATGTTGTAGCCTTAATCTAGTAACAACAATGAAATTATTCTCTTAGTTTCTTAGTACTTTTACTCTAAAACTGAGGTCCTTACTTGACCTTGCAGCGGAAGGAGGTATGAAAAGGGTTAATGAATACCCTCTGTAGAAGATCTTCCTATTGCTATATCTGCAATAGAAGTATTAAATGCTTTTGAGTGACACAGCCAGAACACCTGTGCAGTTTCACCACATCTTTCCTGTCTGTAGAATGTATTGTAGAATTTAGACTCGACACAAGAGATCTCCAGCATTCCAATGCCAGCACTTAAATCTGGGAGAGTTACTTCTACATTAAAAACTAGTGTAGAATTAAACAGTAGTATAAAATGAACTGTTGCCAGATTAAAATGCAGGACTGGAAAATTCTAAATATATGCTGGCTTGTCTGGAACCCAGTTCTGCTGGCCTTAAATCTTGCAGCACTTCTCTAACAGACTTGTGAGAAATTAAGGTGTGTGTTGCTCAGACTGAATAGGAAAGGATTATGTGCCATTCCAGCACTTCTCAAAATGTCTCTGTCATTTGCTGTGTACACTAGCTGCCGGAGGGATCTGAGGAATCTCCTTCAGACCAAGCCTTCTTAATTCCCATGCTTCTCTGACTTCTGCGCAGGACTCCTGTGCCTCTGCTCTAGTACTGCCAGCACTGCAGATATATTCCCTTTTTTATCTAAAATAAGGTATTCTGGGATATATATGTGCCGATCTGAAAACTCAAACGATGGTAGCTGTGAAAAGCCTTTGTAGCTTCCACCCTTAGTTCAAAGCACCTCATTTAAAACAATTATTAAACTGCATGTAATGGAATTTTCAAGTGAACCTTACATATTCATATAAAGTGCTGAATCCTACAATTCTTTTCCTGTTTCTACCTAATTTTTATTCATCATTAGTCTTCAAGTCTTCACTAATCCAAATCAATGTTATTTGAACTGAGAGTGCACGGTAAGACCAATCCTCACAAAATAAGATAAAATGCTCTACCAATTCAGTTCTCATTTACACAACTGAAAATGTGGTAATCGGAGTAAATGTTGTGATGACAACTTAGAAAGATCATCCAATTTCATAACAAAACCAATACGATCCAAATATTTTTATTTGTTTATACAAGTCTCAGCTTTTTCAGGCATTTACATGTTATACATAACTATATGAATTATGTGTGATGCAATGAATAATCCCCATGGACTATATTATCAATTAAAATCAATAAAATTTGCTTGCAGGGTGTTTTTTAATATCAGGTCAGGTTCTCAGCAATGTAATAAAAATGTTCACGTTCATTAGTGATCTTCTGATTATCATCAGTTTCAAAATCCACCTTAGAAACATGTCCATGCCAATAATACCTAAGTGCATAATCAGTCATTTAAAAAGGGCAGTCACATTAAAGTTATCTCTGAAATTTGGACAGATACTTCAATAAGCATGTTTTCTGCCATTCCCTAATCTCTAGACATGCAGATATTTAGAAGTGGTAAAATCATTAGATGCTAAGTGTTGTGCTATATTATCTGCTTCTTCATTGAATTAATTTGGGTTTATAGTAAGGGAATTTTGTTCTTTTTTGAAAGCCAAGATATTTCTTCTGTTATTTTACAGAAACCATCCTTCTGAAGGGTTACTATGCAGTCTTTTCTGAAATGGCTAACAGTATATAAATTCAAAGAACACAAGCCCTATCTTCTTTCTTTTGGTGGGTTTTTTTTTCCAGGCAGATTAAAAAAAAAACCCTTCAAATAGTTAAGCGAATGATATCTTAATATCTTTGCCAAATGTGCTAAACTGTCCTTTTCTCTATATAGTTATGAAAACTATAGTTATGAAAAGATGTGGTCTTGCTGTTGGTCATATTTGCTCTGTGGGAAAAGAAGATGAAATAATGTTCTGGACGCAAATAGAGTACAGATGACTTGGGCCCTTTAAAAATAATTCTCTGTATTGATTCACTTCAGGAATAAAAGCCTATAGGACTGATTGAAAGTCAGCCACAAGCACAGAAGAACCACTGCAGATTTTTTGTACAAGTGACTTGAAGGCTCTAATAAATGTCAGATGCAGATAGCAGGTAGAGAGAATAGTAGCTGTGTATCCCCCCTGCCCCCAGATCTTTTTTATTCCAGCTCCTGAAGACATTCAATTTATTTTAAAATACCCTTTTCCTTTGGTAGGTGAGGATTTTGAAAGTGAGGATGAAATCATTGTTTAATAAAGTGATCATCCCAGTGATAAGAAAAGAGAATGATAGCAAACTTTTTAAGAAAACTTTTACCGGTGTTAAGGTGTAGGTATTTGCACTGCTGAAATACAGCCTGCATATTACTTATTTAGTTCATTTTGGATACCTCTAATGGAGAAAAGTTTTTTTTTTAAAAGGACTTAGTGTGATCCTAATTGTCTGACTCACCACTTCAGAGAGAGCATGTTGTCTCCAGAGCATTTTGTAGAAATATTAATTCATCTCAGTTAATGTTTAGTATGAAATCATATCTTTTTAAGTTCCCATAGCTAACCGCTTGCTGGCCTGTTTGCTTTTCACAGTGTAGGCACAGTTCAAATGTGTCTGTACCATTTTACAGTGTGAGCATATACATCCATGAGACACTCACATTTCTGCCCAACTGGGTGTCACATTAAAAGACTGCCGACTATTAATGACTGCACATAGATGTAATAAAATAACTATTGCTTAAAAAAAGGTCTGATGCAGGTCAAATGCTTTTCAGCAATCCACATAGCTCTCTACAGGGAAAGTAAGGACCAGAACGCAGCACAAGACTTACACTTAGGAGGAGATGACTGCAAAAGGACACATGGTGTCATTTTTGTGTGCCTGAATTTAGGAAGGTATGATTTCCTGCTTCTCTGAGTCAAGTTTGATCAAAAAGATGTTAATATTTTTCATGATCACATTCAATTTGGGATCTTGCATAAAGGGCTGAGAACACTGTTCGTCCCTGATGTGGATGACTGGTAGACAGTATCATACCTGTTCATACTGCTGCCTTCTTTGCAGGGGGAAGCTGAAAGTCAGGCATCAGTTCAGCTGAATGTATTCAAGTACTTGTTTGATATAGCAATGTTGTATGCCCAGCACTGTATCATCTGGGTACCAGACGATAAAGCCGGATATTGAATTCACTATATTTCTTTTCAGGTTTTGGCACAGTAGATGTTAGTGTTACAGACATCAGCCAGTATTAGAACCCCATACAAATCTACAGTACAAGCCCAGCTGAGGAAGAGTTTTTCTGATAGAACTTTTTTCTCCTCTTTTTTTCTAGTTCCTGTTGACCACAGGGGGATAGAACAGAGTAATAGTGCCTGTTAATGACTATATAGTTTTTAACCTACTAAAATCAATCCAGCAGCTCAGCTCAGTTCCTAAACTGACATCATAAAGCCTATGTCAAATTCAACATCACTCAGGAGTCTAAGCATGGGTGTCTGTCCACCTTTCTGCAAAATATCACTACTAACACACTTTACACTGTCAAATGGCAGTTTTAGTAGTCACTTTGAATGTATGCTTATGTTATTATTAATAAGCTGTATTTATTATGCAAGCATGGAAATTGGAGCTTTTCCTTTAGGAGTCAGTTGAGCTTCTTGAGAACAAACTGTGTACACAAGAAACAGTTACAAAGCACAATATGCAGGCTGTTTTAGCTTCTGTAGCAACTAAAAACTTGATTTAATAAAAGGATTTTAGTGGAGCAAAACCTCATCCTTGAGTGGGCAGCAAAATCTGGCAATTCTTCCAGGATCATTACCGGGGCTTGTAAGCAGTACTAGTGAACAGGAAAAAAAAAAATAAAGGAGATTGAAAGCTGGTTGTTAAGGAAAGCAGTCTCTTTGGGATTCCTGGCCAGGCAAGCTCTTCTGTTTGTGTTTCTCCTTAGTCTGATGGAACTGCTGCAGACTGCTGAAGATCAAGGAGAAATAAAAAAACCCCAAAAGCAGAAAACCAGCATTAAAACTCAGAACACAATTATGCATTTCAGCCACCGTTTGCAATTCTGCTGTCCCTAGGGAGAATATGGAAAGGGTCAATTTTCCTCATGCTAATGACCCCATTCAGAGGATGATTTAGGGAGGGAAGACAAACTAGGTACCTGAAAGATATAACACTATTAGGGTACAGAAAGAAGGGCTATTAATTTGACAGAATATGAAACCTTTTGTTTCATCAGCAAAAGACAATAGAGCAAAAGAAAACTTAACTGCTATTGTTAATGAAAGTATGACAGCAGTGTAGATCCAAACCAAATAAAACCTGCTGATAATATTCAGGGTAGACTACAAAATCACAGGGAAAATTGGTGAATTTCTCTGGGAAGAGAAGCAAGACCTTAGCAATGGAAATTCAAAATGGATTAAAAAGGATCTCCAAAGTTAAGAGGAGAGTGACCTGAGAGCTTAGCTGCAGGTTAAAACTCAGAAGTTTGGAAGATGGGAGCAATCCTGTGCTTCCTGAAGTGAAGCAGCCCCTTACAGCCTATTTTAAATTAATGTTACAGTCAAAAGCTGCCAATTCAGGAAACTAAAGGAATGATGGATTTCTTGAAGTATTCATTTTGTCTTTAAGGAAAACATATATTTTACCAGGTAGGCAATATTTGCAATAAAGTACTGCATTGAATTGTTTCAAAGTCAGCCTATACAATGCCTCCAGCAACTGGTAGCATTGGTTTTTTGTGGTGTGCAGCTCTGAGTGGCCACTGGTACAGTCAGAGTCTCCAGCCACAAAAGCAAGCAGTGCCTACAACTTTCTGAAAGGGCACAGCTCCCATTCGTAAATAGGAAAAATATCTTTGAACAAAACAATGGTATTATATGTTTCGCCCCACAACAGACGTTGAGGTTTGAGCAGCAGTTTTCCTGTTTGCAGCTCGCTGACAGATGGCCAACACCCTAGGAGGAGAGGATGTCCCTTGGAAAAGGGATGGTAGTGGCAGGACTGAGAAGTGCCCTGATGGGATTTATCATCAATAAGGAACCAGTAGGGTGCTGCCAGATCATAAGTCTAAGAAGGATTAAAAAGGAGGATTGCAAGAATGTGGTGTGAATATCCCATTTTCTGCCTGTTACACAAAATAGGAGAGCTTTCTTCTTTGCTGTGAAACTCAGTTGGTAGCTCAGGGCATTCCGGAGATACTCTATCCACTAGGAATTGCTTAGAGGAACAGGTAAGCAGCTAAAGAGCAGAAGCAGTAGCAATTGCTGATCACTGCTGTTTCTGCAGTAGTTCCAGAACAAGACACGTTCTTTGATGTGATAACATTAGTAGGAAGTGATGTAACAGCAGCATAACAGCGGGATCCCTGATAGACCTTACAGAAGGTATGACAGCATTTTGGCTGGCCACTGTATCTTTGTAGAGCACTGGGCTGATGTTATTGAGAGAACACTGACTTTATTCTTGCACACAAGACTTTTTAGCATCTGTGTTCCTGTTGCCATTTGAGAGAGGGAGATTGGGGGGGGGGGGGGGGGGGGGGAATTAAAAAAAATACTGAAGGAAAGTCATGAAACCTTTAAATGACAAATCTACTACCCACCTCTTGTGGCTAGTTGGCTGACTAGTAACAACTGGGATAAAATTATGGCAGGCAGAGGCCATCCAGAAACTGCTAGCTGCAGACTGAGAGAATAAATTAAGCAGCAGAATTACACCACCAGTAAGTACTGACTGTGAAAGAGAGGGCAATGTTTTCCCTTTTTCTCCTCTTCTAACTGAGTACCTGTGTGTTTAGTAATTGCTTTTTTAAAGCAGCATCTTGGAGACTGGATCTTCTCTGACAGTCCTTTGTCAGGGAATATTCTTCTCCCTATCCATTTCTCATGAACAGTAATTTTGCTTAAAATTCAACACACAAATACCAAAGCTTTATTAAAATGTTTCTCTCTGAGCAGTACATCAAAAAGCTGCAAAATGCAAGGCTGACAAAAGGAGAAGATCCATATATGAGCCATGACAGTAATTGTCAGGTTTAACAAGGAAGGGTTATATATTATATTCCCCATCTCTCTTTTTCTGAAGAAAGTAATAATCTCTGTGGGGTTTTGTTGTATAATTGTGAAGAAATAGGCTTGTTTTTATAACTGAGTGATCATGACATTTATTTATTTTTACCATAAGTTCTTAAGAGACTTCTCAGAACCATTTTTATTCCTGACAAGCTATAGCAATATAAATTAAATGCCTCTGATGTATGGTGTTCTGTGATTATAACAAGAATGAGTTGTTCTTGTATAATTTAATTTTTACGTTAGAGATTTTGTCACAAGTATGATGTACCCATATGTGAATACATGGTTTAGTTTAGGAAAGACAACAGTAAACATCAGAGCTTTCACTTTCTGATATTCTTGTATTTATTTTCTCTCACAATTATCATCTTCCTGAAGTTTACCCACAGAAAAGTAGACTAAATGGAGTAATATTCTGAAAAATGTGTTACATGTGAGAGTGCCTTGCTTATGATGTATCAAATATTAAAATAATGAAGCTACCTTCCTAAACCAAGACTGTGTCACTGCATTTCAATGCAAACAAACCCCTGTTCACTAGACTGATATGTCAAGTGTAAAACTGCTTCAAAGGAACTGCAGTTTTTCTTTTTTATTTTCAAGGTGGAAATTGATTTTCCTGTGCTTACTGATACTGAATATCACCAAAGACTGTGAGTGGGTCTGCTGATCTCTCACATGTTGGTTCCCATTGAGTGTTCCTGTGCTCGTTGTGTGTTACAAGAGCAGACACACAAGTTGGTACTGCAGGGCAGCTGATGGCAAGTAAGCTTGCACTCTGCTTACTTCTCTGGTAACTTGTAGCAGCAGGCAAAGGGGCCACTGATTTTCAAAATTCAGATTTTGATTTGTAGGGCTTGTGGTGGTAAATTGGTGACATGGACACAGATGTCTTTATAACCAGGAAAGATTTTAAATATTTCTTCCGTTTCTTTTTTTTTCCTTTCTTAGGAAAAATTTGCCATCTGAGAAGAAGAATTCTGTGAATAGTTTAAATGCAGCACCTGAAAAGTGGAGCATACGCAACATAAGGTGGGCTGGCCAGTTTCTTAGGCAGATGTTTCATCTGTTAGTCTTCTGCCTAACTTTTTATATTTACTGTATCTGCTATTCCTTGGTCATTATGTCCTACATTTGCAGGTTTTAACAAGGAAAATACTAACCTTAATTTAATTCTCTCTTTTTAAGCCAGGACCAATTTGTTCATATGCATTTTCTCCCTATGCATACATTAAAAATCTAATAAATTAACTCTTAAAAGTATCAGTCACATTTACAGATGTCTGATACATGCATTTCTTCTAAGTGCATTGACTTTGATACAAGTCAATACAGCCCTGTGCTGAATGAGTTTGAAAAATCCCAATATCAATTTCCATTTCTCTTAAGAGATTGAAACACGTCAGTTCACAACACACGTCCTCATACGCATTTTGAACGTTCACTGTCAGTGCACCCACCTGTAAGTCAAATACTGGTTAAAGGCCAACTTTTATACTGTCTGAGAAGTTGACAAGTCTAGTGTTAATTACAATTTTGACATCCTTGGACATGTAAATAAAAGGAATGTGTGGTTCACTGTTAAATCAAAAAATGCTGAACATATGAAACTGCACATTTCACAGGTATTTACATCATGACTTTGATAAAAAAGCATAAATTAAACGGTACTAAGTTAGCTGGAGAAAAAGCCACCACATTTATTAGCATTACTGTGGTTATTATGTGATAATAATGTAGAATTGCAGGAAAAATTCACTGAAAAAGACCTTTACTGAAACAAAGGTATCTCATCCTGTCCTTTCTTTATACACCTATAGCTTGAATGTTTCATACTTAATCCACAATCAGTTTGAGCAAATATAATCGACTCCCCCTGAAAGGAGTTCAGATTGAGATCTAAACTAATCACAATAAAATAATGATAACACAAATTTAGCTAATTTTTTTTGGATATACATTGAAAATGATATTTAGTGTTTTGTCTCTTAGTTGTGTGTTTTTCAAGTATATGAAACTATTAAAATAGTTTTAAAATAAGCACAAAATCTAGTATATTTTTATACTTTAAATGTACAAAATAGAAGGAAATTATATTAGTTTCTTTATTGACTTTACACAATATATTTTTCAATCATTGGAATCAAAATATAGGTATTATATGATTAATTTAGCAACATATAACCAGTTTTGTGTGTTTAAATCAGTAGATGTTTTATTTTTATTTCACTGAGTTATATGGGCATTAAATTGATATAACATATCACTGGATTTGGCTCAGAGATTATACACAGTCTATTGTGACTTTATGCTAGATAAAAATAAGGGAATTGATACATTTACATTCAGAGGAAAACAACTGTGATAAAATGAAACTCAGCAACTTTACTTTTGTAGGAAAACATTTGTTCTTTTCAAAAATGTCAAAAAGGAAATTACACTCAATTAATCAAACTCTGAGTGATTCCCAATTAGTTTCCTACAGTTACTCTACGACAGCTCTTTCCATTATTACAGAGTGTGAAAACAATAAGGAAAAGAGAATGGTAATACATAATAACCTGGAGAAATTAAAATGCTATACCTTCATAAAGCATTCTTTCTCTCTTCCTCAAGCTCTGAATGCTTACTTACTTAGAAGTCCAAATTTAGGTTTGTGTGCGCAGCCCAAGTAACGTCTATTCAGAATATCCCTGGCATCTTCCACGAGTGCAGGGACTGTCAGGTAGTGACACAGAGCTCTCCCTTGCACCTGTGAGACACTGTAGGATGGGAAAGATAAAACACTTTTCAATTTAACTAAATGCTTAATTAAAATGTGTTCTAATTTCCCTAAGCAAAAATATCTTCAGGATGGAATTCTGTTCTTGTTTGTGTTCATCCTGTTGTTACTCACTCGAACGATGCTGTTAAAGCCACTGAAATTACAGAAACTGACCCTCAATATTTTCCTTTCTCTCACAAAAGGAATTGAGGCATTTAATATGAGATAACAAAACCAGCCAGGAAGTAAAAACATAACTCATGGAAGTCAGTACTTACCCAAATGTTGACATTGAAAGAAATAGATTTTGCAATATGGGGCCCATTCTTTCTACTGCATAAATGGAATTTTTAGTTATTCTTTGTGGAATGTCAGCCCTGTCACATTTCCAGAATTTCTTTCTCTGTGTCAAATGTTACTGGTGTCTCCCACATGTGAAGATCACTGATGCACTCATTCTCAATTGCATCTCCGAGATTTTGAGACTTCGCTGCAGATATTTTTGCAAGCACTTCAGCAAATGATGAGCAGAAATCAGTTTATTTGTTTTAAATAGTATAGTGTGCTATTATAATTTCATGCATTTACTTTTTATTTTTCTAAAAGCACAAAGTAATTCTCAGCAGTTCTGACTTGAATCTCTCTGCTTTTATTCTTTTAAAAAAAGAAACTAAAAATTATTCTATCTTGAATATAGCCTATCTGCAGAGTATTTCTGATTCTCAATGCTTAATCATTGCTGCCTTAACCTTTAGCTGATTTTAACAGAAGCCTCCTTTGCACTATTGTTCTGGTTTCTGTGTTGGAACAGTTAATTGCTATATGGACTGCATATGTGCTTGCAACCAGAATCTCATCTAAAAGTAGCATCTGGAAATTCAGCTTGCTTGCTTTCTTATTTTGTTCCCTTTACAGGAAATCTTGTCTATCATACCCCTATGTGCAGGGAACTTTGAAATCTCTGTATCATTGACAGCTGTTGAAAACACGTGCGTTGTAAAACATGCACAGCTTCCTTACTAACCACAGCTCCCTGCTGAACAGTGTCTCCCCATGGAACAAAATAGAAAAATATGGAAGATTAGTTGGGAGAAAATGCACCAGAGAAGGCATATGGGGAACCTCATGGTTACCAGAGAAAATATTTCACAAACGGTAAAGAGCTGGTAAAATTCCTGGAAAGTTTCTCAGGATTGGTCATAACACAATAATAGTTATCTGCCACTTTTCTCTGTATTTGCTATCATCTCTCTACTCAAGTATAAATACCAAAACCATAGTAATAGAAGTGGTCTAAAACTTTCAATATTGGGATTTTTAAATTTAGCAACTCATCCTCGGACGGGACAACTAAGGTACTTCTTAAAGAACAAAAATGCGATATAGTCCAACTTTGAACAGGCAGGCATAGAGGCAACAGCAGCAGCAGCACATCCCTCTCAAAAGCTGAGGAGCAACTTGCGAATTATGTGTCAGGACCCCCTTTCAGACAGGAAATAGAGCAGTTATGGTGAGAGGCAGAAATAGGAGTGAGTTGAGCCTATGACAATAATCTGAAATGTACAGTGAAAAAAAAGAGTTCTTTATAAAATATTAGCCTTTGACCATTGTAAGAAAGAGCCACATTCAATAAAAATACCATTCAGTCTCTAAGCTAAAAAAGATACAAAGGCATGATGGCTGCATTTTACTATAAAACTTGTTTGCACTCCAGTGCAGTGATTGTTGGCAAGGCTGAGGTAGTTTTGTACATTAGTTTTTCCTGCTTGCAAACATTAAGAGGAGCATATTTGACAAACATAGGTTCAAACTGGTAATAAGAATTACAGTCAGTCTCAAGGGAGAACTTCTGTCAAGAACCAGGATTTCTGCAAAATTTGGGTGAGACGCTCTTGAAACTTTTGTACTGAAGATGTGTGATCAGACAGTAGCAAGATCAAGGGTTGTGAGCCAGGAGGAAAGGTGTTGGTCTCTCTTCCCAAATAACAAGTGATATGAAATGAGGAAATGGCCTTGAGTTTGCCCAGGGGAGGTTTAGATTGGGTATTAGGAAAAATTCCTCATTGAAAGGGTTGCCAATGATTGGAACAGGCTGCCCAGAGAAGTGTTTGAGTCACCATCCCTGGAGGAATTTAAAAGATATGTAGACATGGTGCTTAGGGACATGGTTTAACGGTAGACTTGGCAGTGTTAGGTTTATGGTTGGACTCAATGATCTTAAGGGTCTTTTCAAATCTAAGTGATTCTATGATTCTATTCAGCATGCTGCTCTTTTCTGTGGTTAGGTGAGTGAATTGTAAGCTCCTCTGGCAGGAGACAGAACAGAGTAACTTGAAGTTTCACTTTATGGCTCCAAGTCTGACGCTGAGGTATTCTTTCAATCTAACAGGCAAAATCACAGCAAGAGCTTGGAGATGAATTCAACAAGTAGTAAGGGTTTATATTTCATTTTTAATAAGGGCAACTAGCTTCCAATACCTGTTTGCAGGACATAAACATTTCTTCTTTGGGACACTATGAATAAGGTTGGGTTTCTTTCAGATACAGATATTCCTGGTAGAATTCTCTACAAAAATTTTTATTCTGAGGTAGTCTTCTGGTATTTACATTTCACATCTTAAACATGCAAATATTCTTCTGTTTCATACTTTGTAATGCAGCTTGTCAAGGATGTTTAAAATGCCTCTCAGTGTTCAAAACATGTGGTTACCCTATGCAGTCACAGATTTCACAACTGATAGAAAATCTCTGCCTTCCCCAAGGAGCTTGTGAAGCTGAAGGTGTCACAGTGGAACCACATGGGCCACCTGGAGTCTAGAAAGGTGTGACTTAACCTGCAGCCCTCCTAAATTGGACTGCAAGTTAATATTGTCATGAGGCCTCTTTAGCCTGGTATTTCTTGTCCCTGCTGCCTCCCACTGGCACCAGGAATCAGGGAAATCCCTTTCATAAAGTATCTTTATTATGTGAAGATGAGGTAAATTGTTTCAAATACTTAATCCTGAAAAGTCTTTTTAAGTGTGGTTTTATTTAGCTAACACAGTGTAAAGCAATTCTGTAAAATTACATTCTGCAAAAAAAAAAAGTTATGGACCTTAATTTATCAGTGTCTGTTGGAGAGCAGGGCGATTTTGGCAAGCATGATTTTGTGGCCTTCCCTTCTGCCATTGGTCAACGATGTGCTGATAAATGATTTTTCAGTAAACAAGCTGACAGCTTCAGGAATTATTTCATTCTCTGAGATCTATAACCATTAAGCAGATCAAATATTATTCCTCAGAACAAGCAGAGAATGATTTAGGAAGCAGAAAATATTATTAAACTCCTGATGACACTAGAATTTCTAGAAGCCATCACAGAAACAGCCGTGAGCAGAAGAGGGACACTGTAAACACTAACAGTCTGAAGAGCTCCTGTAGCTCTTCCTGGGTGGGCTAATGTCAGCAGCCATGTATGGCTTTCAGGGTTGAGCATAAAAGGTTTAGCCAAGTTTGCATTTTTATATTTGGAATTCCTTTCATTGCAATGATAGGCTTGAAAATGTAAAGCAGTCCTGTACACTCAAGGTTTAGCCTGGATTTGACCTGATTATCAGTTATTCCAAATCCCTACTAGCCGGTAAAAGTTAGGATCCTGGGGACATGAAGTCCTATACAGCATCCTCAGTGTGTTTAATAGGGATTGTTTCTTCATTCAGCTAAAGATCCTGTTGAGTTCTTCATCTGAGTTAGAAAGGAGGCAGACCTGCTGCAGCCATGTATTTCCGTTGCAGTTTAATCAAGTCATGCGAGGCCAAAAGTGGTCACTGTTTTGAGTATCCCACATTAAATAAAAACACTTAAAACACTTGTCATCTGTTCCAAACAAAAAATCTGGCAGAAGCGGAGTCAAACCTGCAGGATGCTGAAAGCATTATCCTTAATCTAGAAAAGCACTTTGGCTCCCAAGATAGCATGACACACACAGCAGTGACAGTTACAACAGTAACTGCTCACCTAAACTGGAGGATAGGGATAGGGAGAACAGGCAGAGAATTCTGCTGTGGTGTTTCTGATTATATTAATTATGGGTTTTGTCCTCTTTGCAAGGGTGCATTAGGCAAAAACTATTCTAGAAATACTACTTTGCTTTAAAGAAAAGAAAAAAAATAAAACTGTAGATGGGGCAAAGTTTGCAAAGTTAACTAAGGTATTTGGAAGAACTAATGTTCATCATCTGAAAGCCCCTAATAGTTGTCTCATATTATCCTGTCAAGTATAAATAACAGTATTAGTGAAAGTAATTTGATTCTAAAATACATATTTCCTTTGAAGATCTCAGAGCATCTCTCAAAAAAAGTAAGTGGAGCTTTAAAACTTTAACATAGGCACTAGGTAATAAAGATCATTAGAATTTTTAAGCAGAGGAAGTTTGTAACAGTCTACTGTGCAGTCTACTGTGCAAACATTGCCTGTAAATGGTTTCAGCCAGGGTTGCAATTAATTTTCATTTAACTATAGATAGTGAGGCAAACATTAAGGATCCATCGCTGTACTGGAGGCCATCTTTCCCTGGTTTTTCTTGGTTTCTGGGACTTTGTGAAATTAGTTTTATCTTTTCTACTACAAGTTTGCAGATGTCCATGAGATACATTTTATAGAACATGGTTTGTGAAAAAAATATTTCATTTTTGTCAGGGAAGATCTGCAAAAATTGTTAATTTTTTTCTCAAACAAAACTGGAAAAATATCTTGATTTCAGGTGCTTCTCCTGAATGAAAACAGTTTGCTTGTAGTATCTCATCAGATGCATTTATTCAGACAGTCCACTTGAATTTAGGCAATGCTCAGTAGGCAATGTTTCACGTTCTCATTTTCCCTTATGCTATAAGCTTCCTTGCCAAACAATCCCCACCTATGAAAGAAAATTTCAATCCACAACCATGTCTTTATTTTTTACCTATGTTGCTGTCTGACCGCTTTTTTCTAATGAATATTAAACTTTTCCCTGAGACCGAAAGACAGACATATTGAAACATTAATTTCTATGTGATATTGGTTTTGGATGTCTTGAGCGTGGTGTCCAGCAGCATGTGCTGAGTAACAGAGCTTGCAGTGTACTTTGTGAAAGGTATTATAAAACTACAACTCCCTTTTTCTTTGTGGAGTCTATAAACCTTAGCACTGATTAATTTTATTATACCTGTTTGTAAGGTTTTTTAGAACCTGATAGCAAAACCTGAGCTTAAGCCAGCTTTCAAAGAACCTAACGGACAAAGTAGAGGTAGGACTTTGTGAACTTGTGAAATGGTCCCATGGCAAGTGATCAAATAGTTTCATTTCATTTTATTCTGGTTCTGATGCCTAGGAGCTTTAAGCATGAGAGGATTCGACGACAGTTTTATCATGACCTAGGCCAGAACAGTGTGCTGTAGCCTTTGCTAATGGGAACCATTAAAAAGAACTGCATGATTTTGGCAGAAGTAGACTGAGTTGTAGTATTCAAAAGAGATAATGTCTGGAATTAATTCCTTACCATAGAACGGGACTCTATCTTAGTCTATAAAGACTGCACACCATGGTAGCAGCAGGATAGCTGGGCTGTTTTTCAGTGCAGTAGTGCTTACTTACAGACCTACACAAAAGCACATCAGGTACAACTACAGAGTTAGGCAGTCAGAGGATAATGCTGAGTTTATAGTCAGTTGTGCAAACTGAATTCTTTCCTATTCATTTTGTCTGGTCCTCCGTGCCGTGACAGCAGTGCCAGCAGGCTTCAGAGTTTCTGGCTGCATTGATACAAATTCAAATCTGTCATCATCTTCTATTATGGAAGACTGTCCAAGTTTTCCTGTCGTGATATCCAACAAAGAGAGAATAACACAGAGTCCCAGCAGCCTGCAAAGTGATTAAACATGGAGATAATTTCTTGGATCAAATATAAGCAAGATACTTTGCAAAGGAAGACTGTTAGGAGACGTAAAATGCTCGAAAAATATCCTTGAAATTCATAGCATTAAGCGTGGAAAGAATATTTAAAATAACTTTGATCAGGTCTAGAACTACCACGTGGAAAATGTAGTACTCAAATACTAGGCCAGTGGCCAGGGTACTGTAAGCAGAGTATCCAAGGGGCCTTTTCATAAATCTGGGGTCTAAATGTCCCTCTCCAAAAATGAAAGCATTGGGTAGCAATGAAACTATGGGGTATTTCTGACGTACAAAGCAAGCGCTAGATAGTTCAAACGAGAAAGAAGAGAGAAAAAGGAAAGAAAAAAGGTTTGGAACAATATGCTAGACTGTGCTTAGGAGATAATAATGTCAGAAAGACTTTTAAAAGAAATGTTAGAAATGTGAAATTGTTTTTTGTTCTGTCCCTCTTTTAGAAAGCACCTAATTCTTTCAATTAATTGATTTGAATGACAGTTGTAGACAGCTAATGAGCTACAGATGTCCAACTCTATAAGCTGCAGTCAAGAAAACACGGCTTATTTATCAGTCCTTTACAAGGGGAAAAAACACTGAAAACTTTTTATCTCTTCTTTTTTATTTCTGTTTAGTTCCTTCTAACTTTGCAAAAATCTTTAGCTCCATCTTCAGAGCAGTAATGTGTATGCAACTTCAAATCAGAGCGATGGGAACCTGTTAGGATACAACAATGCACTGGAAAGTAACACAGCACAGATGCTTTGAAATATATTTGAAAACAAGAGAATTTAAACCAAGCATGAGGCAGAAAACTTTGAAGTACACCACTTCCTATAGATTGATCCTGATTCTGGCAGTTATTTGAGCTAAGTTGGTTTGAAGGGCTCTTATGTGGCTTAAACATATATGTGTGGGCATCTTTTCCTGGACAAGTGTATGTTTTACCAACGTGCATTTAAAAGGTCAATGAAAACCTCTTGGCTGGGACTGGGGGGGAGGAGTAAGGAGTGCAGTGAAAAACAGTGATCTGTTTAACCCAGTAAATTACTGGGTACTGAGCTGAGTGTCTTAAAGCTGCTGATGAAAGTTGGCACTCAGCTGTTGATAGCAGAGGCTGAATACTTAGGAGCTTGCCGTGTTTGAAAATAGGAAAGCCATCATTTGGCTGAGTTAATGGGCCTGTTGTCAGCTCTCTGACAGCTGGGTTGTAGAGTGGTAAGGCTAAGGAAGTCAGAGAAGTACAGAATAAACTAATTCTCAGCTAAAAGCATGGTTGCTTTAAATGTCAGTACTTTAAAGACATTTCGTCATTTGGCTCTAAGTGCCATGAGTGCCATGGGCTTTTTTTTTTTTTTTTTGCCATCCCACCAGTGCAGCTTCTGTCTGACATCAGGTGGAGCCGTGACCTGTGCTACTGAAAACACTGCATTTCCCTGAATTGCCAGGGAACATGAGTAAGTTTACTGGGTTTATTACTATTTCAGTTACTCAGTTCACAGTGTTTTCAGAACCTACATCAAGCAATTAACTCTTGCAGCTCAGTAACCATTTTGGGATCTAGTTTTACTAAAACGGCATGGGTGCTGAAGAACAGACGTAAATCCTTAAGGGCTTGATGTAAACATATGCATTCAGTTTACTATGCTTCAACTTTATTAAAACAGACTTCCTCTTCTCAAATTTAGCAAAGTATCTTAAAAGTGTAATTAATGTTTGCATTGTTTTTGCAATAAAGGTGAATTAAAGGAAATTTAAGTTTTAATGATAGCTAGGAGAATAGTACTTAAGACAATTGAAATTAAGCTGGACACTTTATGTTCAAGACAGGTGTCCTGAAACAGCCCTAAATAATTGCCAGTTTTCCTCCTTTCTGCAAAATACAATTCTTTCAGGCTTAGGAAGATACATGGTGGCTTGGAGTTTGCCTGTGATCTCTGAATCTCTGCCTCAAAATCAGGCTGTAAAAAGAATAACGCCTATGAACTTGCTTTTGCTGCTATTGATGGGCTGTGCAAAGAATGTTTGGACTAGTTCAAACGAACATAAAAACTGTTAAAACTGTAACCTTCTTGTGAGCTACCTATTAAAATCTAGCCCTGACATGCCTGTTGCTACTGATCTTCCTTCATGGTTCACAAACAGTGTATTTGATTCAACTGGTTTATTCTTTACCTGTCAAATGCAAGTCTGCCTAACAATGTAAGCACAGAGGAAGGGGTTGAACCTCACTGCACTAAGTAAATAGTTAAAATAGAAAGTGTAGGAGGAATGCTTGTGATGTGTTGAAACAGCAGCAGCTCTGATAGCTCATATCCTACTCTTTGTAGATGCTGGATTGTGCCAGATACCGCAGGGACTACATTAAGTCATTCCAAAAAGTAGGCAGTACCCCACCAAGAAAAAGAGGGAATAAATGCCTATGTGGGAGTTCTCTTCTGGTCACCAAAAAGATGAATGTTTTTTGGAAAAAATGCCAGGTAATCTCTTCCGCCAGTAACTCAGGGAACTGAAGGGTCACATGCAGAGGCTTGGAGGTCGCTTTTCACAGCCCTGAGGGAGAAAGTTTTAATAGGAAATAGAGCTTCACATCAGTCACAATGATGTGAAGAAAAGGCAGAATCTCTTAGGAAAACACAAATTCACATGAAACAAGAGCTGGTAATACTGATAGTTTTCAGACAATTGCCTGCCTTGAGACTGAAAGGAAACCATCAAGACTGCCCTGGCCAGCAGAGAGAGCATTTCCTAGGATCTACTCATTCTCATCTTCTGCTAAGATTCTGTACACTGTACTCATTAGAGTGTGTAGTGTAATAATATGTGTGTGGTAATAATGGCCTTTCAAAAATGCCTAGAAACCTGAAATAAAGCAACTCTTGCCATATATATAAAACATAGTAAAGGAAATAAGGGTGATTGGAACAATAGGCAAATTACCTATACTTTGTGCAACTGGATATGATACTTAAATATTAACTGGGTTTATTTTGTAGTCTCATTAATTATTTTTTTAATAAGGGTCTTTTGATCATTGTTTCTACTTTATTTTTTCTTAATGTTAGAAGAAAATAGGTTTTCTCTAGTTCTTAATTCTCGTTTTAATTAGTCTGAGCTGCCAATCTGAGTGAGTCAGCATAATGATGTAAAGTGAGGGGGATACACAAGTCAGATCTTACAAATTGATGGCTAATTGGCATTAATAGGTACACTTGTTGATTTATTAATAACACTGTGATCTAGTCTATATGCAGTGCATCACAACTGCCTGCTCATACTCTTCTAAGAGCTGTTCTTAGAATCTCATGTCAGGATATCATGGGGATGCCTGAAATAAGGCAGTTATTTTATATAGCTGTGTATAATAATTTTAACGTTTTGCTGACTTCTAGATTTTGAGTGGGAGGAGCATCCAATAAATATTCTAGAGACAGGGAAATGTAAAAAATAGGGTTTAAACTGCTAAAGAAACTGTTTATCTGGAGCTAACACTGCTCCAGCACAGCACGCAAATTTAAGTCCAACCAGACTAATTGGACCAGTCCTTTCTCCTAAGGAACAAATTAAAATAAGGGACCAGAAACTTCATGGTATCACCTTTCCATGTATTGTGCAATGAGCCAGCCTGCAAACTCACTTCTATAAAGATGTTTTTTATTGCTTCATATTGCAGTAGCCCATCTCTTCTAGAACTTAAGATGCATGAGACACAAGGGAAGTCAGAATAAAGGGAAAGTGGTGTCTCAGTGTTTTCATTGCATGTGAGCTTCTGGAAAGGTGCAGAGACTCTTTTCAATGAACACATTTGGAATTTGACTGTCACAAACTACGCTGACAGTAGTAGTGTAGTAGTGTAGTCTGCCACACTTGCCACTGTGGCTTGATGAGGCAGTTGTTGGAGAGCATAGACAATCCTTTTTAGCATTAGAAAATAGCAATATACAAATGTTTGCATCCTTCGACCCCTTGATGTTCCAGGAAAAAAGTAAAATAAAATGTCACCGTTCAGTGGGCTGTTTCTGTTTTATGCCACCACAAGCTCATCTTTACTTGCGTATCAGAGAACATTGGCTCTCTGTCAGTTTGAGGATGTTGAAGAGCTGGTGCAAATCCTTGCCCTCATTGACAGATAGAAGAAAAAGAAATCAAGATATGCCAACTAAGCTGAGCAAAGTCATGCTGGAATTCACTGAAATAAACAGGAATGGAATCTTGGTTTATTGGGAGAGGGTTTCCCTATTTAGTAAGGCCTGTTGCCTTCCATTAAGAATACTTCTACGAAGTGCATTCCAGTTCAGTTGTTCAGGGTGACTATGGGAAGGTGCTGTGTTTAAATGATGTGTCTTGCTGATATAAAGTTGTCCATACTAAGGACAAAAGGGTGGCATTATTTACTATCAACATGTGAAAAGAAACTGATTTTACATATGCTTTTCTATAATCCATTTTTCTGAGTGGAGAAGTAAGCATTCTGCAGATTAAATTATAAAAATTGTAAATTAATAGAAGCTAGATAATGCATAGTTTTGCCTATGCTGCTTTTCTACATATATTATGTGTATAGAAGAGTTTTAAGAGTTTTGTTGCTTTTTGCCCCTAGTAAGGACATAAAATTAGGAGCTGTTGCTAGGGTTCTTAGAACCAGCTTGTTCTACTCAGAAGCAGAACCTGTAGCAAGTGCATAATCACTCCTTACCCTGCTGAATTTATCTTTAGAGATTTCACAAAGCTCAGCTTGCTTGCAAATGTGGAATTCCTTTTGTCATTTCCCCTTGTTCTTGCATTGTACAATGTATCATTCCATTAGTCCACAGCTTAGTGCTCATTGAACTATCATCATTCTTTTTGTGCTTAATAATGTTTACTAAGGTTTTAACAGCCTTCCTGCACACAGTAACTGTAGCTAACAGATGAAAAACACAGCCATTTCAGTGCAAAACAATTAGCTTACATATCCTTGAGACATTGCTTGTCTTATAAAATGCAAGTTAAGAAGGAAGAAACCATGCATGTTAATTGGAAATAAACAAAAAATACATTATCGGCATGTATTCTGATGTAGGAAAATGCAATACTTAAACACTGCATTTAAGAGGTTCATTTTATAGTGGTTTAAGTGGTTTATAGTCTTGCTTCAGAAGTCTGCATAAAGTCATTCTGATCATCACATGTAAATCAAGGTATTCCTGTAATACTCAAGAGATCGACAGAAAATTATCTGCCCCTTTTTTCTTAATTGTACCCAAGCATCCTGGAACTTCACTCTTTCTGCAGTCTTCTGCACGCAGGCAGTCTTCCAGTGAGGCCAGCAGTATGTATTCCGTGCTGGGTACTGGGCATGCCTGGATCACCAGGACTCACCCAGTACCAAGCTTTTTTTGAAATCTAGTAGGAAGCCTTTCCAGGAAAGTCAAAACTATCTTCTGCGGCAGTATAGTACAAATCTGGGAAGCAGAAAGCTATTTCTGTGGCCAGAGATTCTTGCTTTTGAACCCAGAAGAGGCTGGAAGCGTGACAAACTGCTGCCACCTGCTGTTGGTTCCTTTTCAGCCACCGAAGCTCCAACAAACTGAATTCACAGCAGCCATCAGAAATTGCAAATAATTTCATTCTTTAGGGAAAAAGGGAAGAAACAACTTGCTATAATTTTCCCAAGAGTAGGCAGGCACAGCTTAGACCTAGGGCACTGGTGCCAGTCCTGTGGTTGGTCGCATTTAGTCCTTTGGCTTTTCTACCCCGCAGTCGCCACTCTGTCAGTGACTTAAATGTGTGACCTTGAGAAAGCCAATTAAGCTTCTTAATGTTATTTTCTAAGCAGTAAAAGGGAAATAAAACTTTCAGTGTTTTTCACAACAGTTTGTAAAGGTGCTGAATATATTGATGTGGCTGTTTAGGAGTGTACTTTTTTATTATTATCTTTACGTCTTAATTCTTTCAGTAGGCTATTTTAATAAAGCTCCTATTGTAATAAAACTTTCGAGCTTTGTTAATAAGTAAGCATTAATATTCAACTGTAAGGCAGTAAGTCTGCTCCAATTGCACATATAATAGCGTGAAAAGAGAATAGCCTGAATAAACAGGAGATTAGAGTAATACAGTGTTTTTTAAAGGTATATGTACACACATTATATGGCTCTATGCAATTGTCAGTAGGGTCATCAAAAAAAAAATGATAGGGTGCTTCTGGAGACCTGCTTTTTAAAGATAACAATAATCACTGAATTACAAATCAAAGAAGAGCCCAAGTTTACATGTTCTGTGTTTTCTAATAGGTGCCATGAAGCCCCATAGTCTACTAGAGGCAAATACGATGAGTGTAATATATACTAGCCAAATAACTAAGAGTTCTGACAGGTTTTGCTACCTGTAAGTATCACATATTTTTAAAGGAAACCCTTTCCAGGCAGTGGCACTGCAATGCAAATGGTCCTGGTCCCACTGCCAAGCATGGAAGGGTGAACCATAGAAGTGGAACTGCCAGCAGGTGATTTTCTATGCTCCAGAGGAGTATCTCTGTGAGGGGGAATTTGATGGCCCTGGGTGAAGGTGAAGCAAGGTGGTTCCAAAGCTGGTAGCTGTCTCAGGGGCACCAGCAAAGTTGTGCAGCTCTCAGTCTTGGGGATGGCCTGGAGCCTGGCACCCAGCTTGAAAACTTTATTTAGTTATGCTTCTGAAGGCTGCATGGACTTACTACAAAGCAAGCAATCGTTTCATCTAGAAAAGACCAGGGTAAATGTGAAGCATAGTAGTTCTTTCTATATAAAATGACCTGAAAGCAATGTGTCTGTCGACACATCTTTAATCATTATTTCAAAACCAGCTATTTTTAACATCAGCACCATTGGAATATGCTCAGATGTGTGTCTGCTATACATAAAACAAGCTGCAGATGTAAGGACTTCTAGACTGCTTATGTGTATGTTTTTTGTACTCTTTTAGGCAATTGAGCAAGTTTGGGCAATGCAGTGTAAACTCAATAGCATTTAAGAAGGCACACTGGGGACAAATTGCCCATTGGCAATGTACAATGTGTAGCTACTTCAAGGAGCTGAGTCTCTTATTTCCAGTCTTTATGTTAAAAGACAGGGCCTGTTACTCTGTCACTGCTTCAATTACTTCATTTCCTCAGATACCAAATTCTTTTTAAATGGTGGTATTTTTCCCACCTGTTTTTTGCTTTGCCGTAATCAAAAGGAATACACGGAGGTTGCTGTCTGTGATAAGAGCATCTTGAAGCCTGTTGGCTTTTTCAGATCAAAATTAACTCTGTGGAATCCCAGGGAGGTTCATGATGTAGCATCAAACACTGTCACTGTTCTAGGATGATTTATGCTCTGTCCCTTAGCATGACAAATTCTGCCATAACTGACTTACTCTCACTTTCTCCCTATGGGGAATTATAAAAATAAGGGTTTATTTTAAGAAAAAAAAACCCTCTTCATTCTACTGTGGAAGAAGGATAATTCATCCCATATGTACAAACAAGTGATAGCAATGCATCTTTACTTTCAGCCAGGAAAGTCTCCATTCATCAACTCAATGCCATAAGTTAGAATTTTTGTCTTTATTCAAAGAGCAGCTGTGGTGTGAAAAAAGGGTTGTTGCTGGTTTTAGTAAGGGCTTTTGTTGGGTATCACTGCTGACCTCAGTCAAAAAAACAAAACAAAACAACACCTTTTCCAAGATCTCATGAATATGGAGATTTTTTAAATTAGGATAAGGTGATCAATTTTTAATGTTGTTTAAATGTACACCAGAGCTATTTGTTTTCAGCATGCACCAGAAGCACAAAAAGAAGGCAGAGAGACTTCTGTTTGTTGGTTATCTTACTGGAGTAAGGCATAGCCATTCTTTGCTGTCAGCTACTTTTCTTACTTTGAATGAGTCACTTGAATCTTCAGTGTTTCTCTGTCCATAAGACAGAGACAAATCTGCATCAATTTGTATGTAAATTTCTCTGAGCACTAAATAAATACTCAAGACTCACTGGTTAATCTGTGAAACTTGTGAGGCCTGTTCGTGTGATAGTTTCACCTCAGCTGAATATTAAAAAATACCAGAAATTCAGAGAAAATATAATCCATGGAGATTTCCATGGAAACTGGTCATCACATGCTCAAATGACCTGTAGAGTAGTCAGCTAAGCCACTGAGTCATCTCAAGTTTCTCACTGGTAATCCTATTATGGTAAAGGTAAAATAGTTCATGCCTTCAACCAGTAGGTTCAAAGAAGAATATACTTGTCTGCTCCCTTTGGAGCTGGAAATGGCTCTTTTCAGAGAGGAGGGATACATGTACCAGCTGTTGGAGGGGTGTGCCTGACTTCATTCCTTATTTTTCCTTTCAACAGTTCTTATTATTAATGTTGTGTTATGGATTTTTTCATTTCTGTTCACATTACAGAGTTATATAATGATCTCTATCACAAGAAGAGGAGCTGAACAGGATATAGTGTTGACATCAGGTTAGTCTACAAGATGAAGGTTTTTGAACAACTGCAGATAAGAAAATTAATTGCAGAAAATCAAACATCAGCTCCTTCTGTTAGAATCCTATCACAGTGCCTTATAACAGAATCAGTCACTGAGTTTGGATGGCACCTCTGGAGATTCTCTGGTCCAACCTGTCTTCTGAGAGCAGGGTCACCTAGAACAGATCGTTCAGGGCCACATCCACTTCAGTTTTGAATTTCTTGAAGGATGGAGAACCGGTTGTTTCAGTGTTCAACCACCCATTCTGTTGAGTGTTTACATTTTTTCATTATGTTTAAGTGGAATTTTCATAATTCAGTTTGTGCTTATTGTGCCTCTTGCCCTGTCACTGAGCACTACTGAGAAGAGTGTGGACCCATTGTCTTTTATTGCTCCCCCCATCAGGTCCCAGTTCTTTCAGCCTCTCCTTCTATGACACAAGTTCAATGCCTTAATCGTCTTTGTAGCACTTTGCTGACTTGCTCCTGTACATCCCTGTCTTTCTTGACCTGGACCTGGACTCCAAATATGTCTCACCAGTGCTGAGTATAAGGGGAGAATCACCTCCCTTGACCTGCTGGCAACACCCTTCCTATTACAGGCCAGGATACCATTGAGCAAGGGTGAAATGCTGGCTTCTTTTCAACTGTCTGCTGGGACACACAGGTCTTCTTCTGACAGGCTGCCTTTCAGTCACTTGGCCCAAGCCTGTATACTATTGGGTGAGGCTATTTCTCCCAAATTACAGAACTTGACACTTCCTTTGTTGAACTTCATGACATTTCTGTCAGTCCATTTCTCCAGGCTGCCAGTGTTCCTCTGAATGGCAACACAACTGTGCAGCCACTGCTCCCACTTTCTTGCCATCCACAAACCTGCCAAAGGTGCACTCTGTCCCATCATTCAGGTAGTCAGTGATGCCACTGAACAGTACTGGTCCTAGCATCAGCCCCTGGGGTACACCATTACAGACAAGTCTCCAGCTGGAGGTCATGCCACTGATCACAGTCCTCCAAGCCTTGCAAGTCAGGCAGTTCTCAGTCTGCCTTGTGGTCCACTTGTCTGGCCTGCTTGTCTCAGTTTGTCTATGAAGAAGTTTTGAGAGATGGTATCTTACTAAATTTGAGGTATGTAACATCCTCTTGCTACTTTACTGTACTAAATTTACTACTATACTACACAAGAATGTATAAGATGCCATAGCAGAAAATGTAATAAAACATCTTCAACTGAGATCCATGGCCTTTCTTAGATTTGTTCACTCCAGCACAGACGGTGTTTCGGGATAGTCCAGCTAGGTTTACTGGCATGCAACAAATTTGCCTGATTATAACAGATGAAAAATATTGCTTAGACAATTGAAAGTGAGGGCTGTCAAGGTCATGGTCCTGATTATGGAAAGCTTTTCAGTGGCTCTCTCCTGATATGCTAAGTTGCTATAGTGATTATCCATCTGCTTTTACAGCAACTTCATAAACATCAAGGAAAGCTAATCCATTTCCCTGTAATATTCATTCTGAATATTAAACTGTTATATGAAAGAGGGTGATACTTGACACTTCTAGTTCATTAAAGGTTTCCCTGGATAGATCTGAAATGATATTACAGGACATATTGGGCTCTAGACAAAAGTTTTTCAAACCTGCTAAGCAAAGTAAGGAAATTACCCATGTAAACAAGAACAGCAACGGGTGGTTGTAAATCTTATCCAGGATTTCTTAATGAAATTGTATGCCTGTAGGATATATACAGCCAAAGGCTGTAAGCACCACAATGTAATACTTATTCTTTGCAGGATGTTAGTACTATCATAATACAGTATCACGAACAATTTGAGGATCATGTCTCTCTGTTAATTTAATTAAGGAGCTCTGCATTTTTGGACTTGCCATTAACCACATGGAAGATCCTGTAATTCAGGCAGTGGCACAAGGATCTTGGGGGTCAGGGATTCTTTTTTCCCTTACCTTGTTGTGTTTCAGTTCCCTTTCTTTGTAACATAAAGCAAAAGCGATAAAATAATAACTTTCTCAAGCCCTTGCAGAACACTTCCAGCAGCCGATACCCATATATTTTGCCAGTAAATACCTCTCCATTGTTGTAAACATAATAAGGTGGATCCTGGAGGAATGACATGTAACTATATACCATAAATGTATGTTTGTGTAGGTAGTCATGCAGATAAAAATACTTTGTTCCTTTTAGAACATTGGCACGGTTGCTTTTAGTTCTTACTAGTTAGATAGTTCAGCTTGAAATTACTTTGCATAGGACTTTGGAAAGAATAGCTGTGGTGGGTTGATCCTGGCTGGGTGCCAGGTGCCCACCAAAGGTGCATTATCACTCCCTTAGCTCGACGGGACAGAAAATAAAGCGAAAGGCTTGTAGGTCGAGGTAAGTATAGGGGGAGACCACTCAGCAATTACCATCATGGTCAAAACAGACTCACCTTGGGGAAATTAAAGTAATTTTTATCAATCAAAACAGAGTATAGGAATGAGAAAAAAAACCAAATCTTATGAACACCTTCCTCCCTCCCACCCCTCCCTTCTTCCAGGACTCAGTTTCACTTCTTAATTCTCTGCCTCCTCCCCATGAGCAGCATGGGGGGACAGGGAATGAGGGTCAGTTCATCACATATTGTCTCTGCTTCTTCTTCTTCCTCAGGACCCCGAGCACTCTTCACCTGCTCCAGCATGGGTTCCCTAGCATGGGAGACAGTCCTCCTCAAACTTCTCCAATGTAAGTCCTTCCCATAGGCTACATTTTTTCATGAACTGTTACAGTGTGGGTCTCACAAGCCCTGCCAGCAAACTTGCTTCAGCATGGACTTCTCTCTCCACGTGTCCACAAGTCCTTCCAGGAGTCTGCTTAAGCACAGGCTTCCCATGGGGTAACAGCCTCCTTGGAGCACATACACCTGCTTCATTGTGGGGTCCTCCATGGGCTGCAGGTGGATATCTGCTTCACTGTTAATCTCCACAGACTGCAGGGGGACAGCCTGCCTCACCATGGTCTTAACCACGGGCTGCAGGGGAATCTCTGCTCTGGCACCTGGGCCACCTGGGCCCTGGGCCACCTTCTCCCACTTCTTCACTGACCTCAGCGTCTGCAGAGCTGTTTCTCTCGCATATTCTCTCTCTCCAGCTGCAATTGCTGTTATGCCATTATTTTCCCCTTCTTAAATACACTATCACAGCCTTGGCCAGCAGTGGGTCTGTCTTGGAGCCACCTGAATTGTCGCTTTTGGACATGGGGGAAGCTTCTGGCATCTGCTCACAGAAGCCATTTCTGTAGCTTCCCTGCTAGCCAAACCCTTGCCACACAAACCCAAAACAATAGCTACGATTTTCAGAGAACTCTTAGAAAAATAAGTTGTCCTGTGACTTTCTGGTCTGGAAAGAGACTTTCTGGTCTGTTTGTGTGGCTTCTCTCACAGCAGGATAAAATTCTGCAGTTGGAGAATCTGAACACCCTTCTGATGCAATGAATCAATGAATGATGCAATTGCGTGATCCAAAACAAATTAAAATAAACTCAGCTTTAAGTCATGCTTAAGCACAAATAATAGATTGGGAACAGATAATAGCATCTTGCAATACATCCAGCTGCTAGATCTTGATAAATATAGTTCTTCCGAGTGACACATTTCACGGCTTATAGTTTCACTCCAAGCTCTTTAAGGAAGTTGACAAGGGAGGTCTCAAGATGTAAATAATGTCTACCAGTCCCTAAAATGAAAGAATGGAAAAGGAACCAGAAAGACTTTTTGGCAAGTTGTCAAAAGCAGCTTGATATTTTGTAGCCTGCTCTGAAAAATATAAAACTACTGGAAGTGTTTAATAACTGTGCGTCTTTCTTTGATGCGGGAAGGCATCCACAGTGGGGCTGTGTAAAGTAGGATGATTTTAATTTATTAGAACAGTTAAAATACTTAAGAGATGACAATCCTTTCTCACAGCTAAAGACCTTTTAAAGATTTAAACCACTCAGGTAATTTGAATGTGTACATCACAGAACAAGAGCCCCATCTGAATGAGAATTTTATAATGTAAGGGCATATATACGTAACAGCAAATCTAAAAAAGTTGTTCCATTTTGGGTACAACTGTGTAACCTAAGGGAATTGACCAATCATATTCACCTTTTACTTTACTTAGTACTGAAAACAGAAGTGTAAAGTAGAGAAATGTCTGAGCATCTCACTTACCCAATCAATCCGTTCTTTTTTTATTTAAAAAAAAAAAAGAAGCAGTGAGCCTGTACGCAGAGAGTGGGCGAATGAGAATTTAGTAAGATGTTGTGAAGAGTGTGGTGATTGCATGCTAGTGAGCAGGCAACTGGCATAGAGGACAGCAGAATACTGGGGCAAGGATCCTCTGTATGAGATTGTGGATTTGCATATGGTAGATGGTGTAAGGGCTGATAAAACCAGGAATGTGTGGCCAACTGACAAAGAGAGCCAAATGTCCATGTTCTGACAGTACCACAAAGAAAATGTTTAGAGGAGATGGAAAAGAAACATAGTAAAGGAAGATGGGCTTTTAGTAGTCCTCTTGTTTTTGTGGCATCTGGAAAAGCATCTGGAGGACCAATGGAGAGAATATTAATATATAAGTGCAAAGATGCTAGCACATCTGAGACACAAGTATCAGCGCTGAGTTTCCTCAACGTATTCCTGCTTGGCAACCAACTCCTATGATAAGGCATATAATTAGCATAAGATGAATGGCTTTTTTTTCTCTATGAGTTTGCTAGCTAGAAAGCACTGAATTCAACAGAGGAGACGGTATTGTTCATATTGGTCATTGTCATATTAGTGGAACGCTAAGCCAAAGCAACAAGGTAATAGGCCAGAGATCAGATGGATGGACTGCAGTTTACCTGGTCAGGGACTTCTGTGTTTTCTTCAGGGAAAAAAAAAAAAAAGAGTAAATGTAATAATTTTACAGTGGGACTCAATGAAGCTAGTAAGCTCTGTTCAGGCAGGTAATGGGCAGGTACAGTTCTTGGGATAGATAGCTGGGCAGAAGGCTTCCTTTTAACCACTCAGTGGCAGCTCTTTTCTCCAGAGCTTCACTATAAATACCCATCCCATTATTCTAGAAACAGGTATTTGCTTACCAGTCCCTTTATTCAGAAATGGCAAGCACAGATTAAAAGACAGTGTCTTACCCTTCTTCTCACTTAGGAAGAAAGATAAAGATTAACTTAATCTATTTTAGCTCAGAAAGTCTAACTATATTTCCGGGTTTGGCTATTTTTGTAGAGTGAAGAAGTCTCTGAAGGCAAGTGGTAAATAAATCAAAATAGTCTGTTTGGGTTCATACTGGAAATGTGAGTGCTACAAAGGCAAAATTCACCAGATAAGATCAGAAAACATGGTCTGTTTTTTTTCCCATCTATGTGAAGGAAGTAGGTTTTCATGCCTCAGTGCTTTGTTGTAAGTTATGCTCCTGAGCTGTACTACAGGCGGCACAGCTGTCACCAGTAAACTGTCTGAGCTGCAGTCTCACTACTGGGTGATTACCATTAAACTCTTGCCTTTCACACACTTTGCGAGCTCAATGTATTTCATGTTCATGAAAGTGTCAGGTGTTTGCAGGTACCCAGGTTCCAAAGGCTGTTTGAATTTGCAAAATGTGTTCATTATGATTTACAAGTAAGAGCTAGATGGTTACAAACATGCTTTTAGTTGTACAATCTAGTTCTAAAAAATTAGCTATATTAGATTAAAAAAGGGTACTTTCACAGCAATGTCATTAAGATGTCTCGTGGTTCTGACTTACCTTGAGCTTTTGTTCTCAGGAAGGTGAGGGTGGGGAGAGACTGTTGCTATCTATCTCCCTTCTTCCAAAATTTTCAGTAGCTGTCATCCATTTTTTTCTCTCCGAAGTCCAATTTAGAATTTCCCTGGGATAAGCAAGTAGGAGACTGTGGAAAAACAACTTTGCAAAGGTTCAAGTTCTATGACAGGAACTATGGAAGAATTGTGCTGTATTATAAACATTCTTGGACTCTATTATTGTTTGTCTATCAAACTTTAAAACGCAAAATTTAGAATCTGAAGCCATTAAAGAGTTGTTGCCTAAGACTCTGCTGAAGACACATCAGTGTCTCAAAACCCCTTTTTCTGCCTCCTTTTGCACTGTATTTATTGTTTTTTCTTCTCCACTCCCTCTTCAACTGGCCTTTAAGTCAATTAAGTCAGAGAATGACACATGATAGCATTTTTTGTGATCAGAGATCCCCCACAGCCATATGTCTTGTCTCTTCACTCCACTGGCTGGCACTGGCACTCCAGGCTTTTCTTAGGGGCTCTGATTTTTTTTTTTTTCAACTAACTGTCCATCAGATCCTGTTTTTAGCAGGTTGCACAGCACTGAAATTGGACACTGAATAGCACCTCTTGGTGATGCATGTTTTAGAATAATGGCATTTTTTACCTTCCAAACGTAAAAAATAACAGGGTTTTTGGGTTTGTTTTGTTGTTGTTTTTATTTAAGGCCAGTGTTTGTATAGTAAACTCTGTATTTTAATCAGGTGTTCGAATTTTTCTGAGAACTCTATGTACCCATGGTTTGCCATTTACACTTGATACAGGTCAGAATTACTCAGAGACATTTTTCAACATCCTCAATAATTCACAAACTATAATGGAGCTGAGAGTAATTTTTTATTCATAAAGGTTGGGGTTTTTTGCATGGGAATTTCAGGCTTGGTTTGTATAGGGCAGGAATAATGTATGACAGGGTGTGAACTTTAATGGCTTGTAGAGTATGCAGGCCTCAAAAATGTTGTTGAGCAAAAGGCCATGAGGCTACTTGCAATGGAGAAGAGCCTCTAACTCATTAGCACCATACCCATATACTATACCATACTATGTGGCTGCTTACAGAGATACATTATTTCCGCTGTATTGACCCTGTCAAGAAGTTTAGGCTTAACATCTCATCTTCTGGTCCCTGAAATGTTAAGACATTGTTGGAAAATATGTCAGAGGGAAAATCCATCAATAATGCCTTCCCTGAAAATACCACCCTGCCTGGAACTAATAGCCACTTTAAACTCGGTAGCAGCGAGCCTGTGCGATCCTAGCTGACAGCACATGGCCCCAGGGCCTCAATATCACGTATCAGGGAAGGGAGCAATCCAGCAGAATAACTTTCAAAGCCGAGAGGAGCTAACACTGTGTCTGTGTGGTGTGGTCCTGTCTGACTGCAAGGATATCAGAGTCATTGACACCAGTTTTGTGGGCTCTGGTGTCCTTGCACAAACAAGACTGGATGGTGCAGACACAGGTCCAGCATTTTTCGGAGCTATGTGGCCAAGCATACACATTTTTTAGGATTTGTAAGGAATAACCTTACAAGTAGGGGTTTATTTGAATGTACGACTAGGAATTAACATCTGGTTAGCAGGAAACAGACCTTCACCTGTGCTTTTTCCTCAGTTCATGACTGGCCAGAATCCGTGCTTTCAATGACTATCTGTAAGTGAAGGCAAATATTAATAATGTACCTGTGTGTTCTCTACGGCTGCCCCTGTAAGAGATTAGAAGCCCTTGAGCTAAAGACATGATTTATGATGAGGAAATCTAACACCAGCTGGATTTTACAGAGTTCCTTTTTCCATTCATTAATTGAGATCTCTCTAGAAGAAATGAGTAACAGCTCACATCACTGTTGTTGCGTTTAACAGAAAGCAAGTCATAAAACTCACATCAGCTTAATCCCATTTACAGTAAACCTAGGAAAGGGACTTTTTCAGCTGCCTAACTAAGCACATGAGAAGCTGAATGATATGTAGCATTGTTTACTGTAGAAAATAATATTATGTAATCATCGGTCATGCAGTTTGCAAAGACAAATAATCGGTCCGTTGTAATTAATATCCTACTGCTTTGAGGCATAGCCTATAATTCTGCAAGAGAAAATAGAAAGAATTGAGCTATTCAGTTGACACATTGAGATTAGCGGGGTCATCTCCCCAAAATCTGTTTTCTCCACTAAATCACGCCTGGGAGAAGCCCATTTCAAGTCTAGTTGCTCAAAATTGGGTGATTTTACTATTTCCCTATGTTAAATTACACAAATTTGGACAGCATGTCAGTGAGTACTCCCTGGTATATTTGTCATCCATTTTAGCTTAACTCCCTTCCATGAGAGTAAAATCAATGAGATGCACTGAGTTAGGGCCTGATGCTGCAACCCTGGCAGTAGACTCCATGTTCACAAAAAGGGGGAGAAGGGTTTTATGGTGTCAGTCTGAGCAAGGAAGTCTTTCTTTGTGCAGTCCCCAGCTGCCAGAACACCACTGACCAGAGACCCACAAGAGCAAATGCTGAAATAGAGTCCCCTAAACTGGCAGAGACTTCTTGGAAATCTGCACATATTCTACCATCAGTCATCCTAATAAAAAAATCTTTTTAAATCACAGTGCTGCTAACTCACCTTTTCTGCAAGGTTACTTTCAGCTAAATTGTTAAGTATTTTAAGAACGCTACATATGTTGGATTGAGCAAAGAGGGAAAGGTTTGCCTTTTATTTTTCATGAAATACAGAAATACTGTTTTGTTCAGTCTTGCCTTGAGTTAAGCCATTTACTCACAAATCACCTGTGTCAGGGCTTTGCTGAATTTCTCCAGGGGCTGACTAGGTGGTTATTTGGGCAGCAGATATTCTGGACCATGAGTAGAAATAGCTAGGGACTGATGAGAGCTACTAAGCTTGAAGGCAGCAGACAGAGGGCAAGTCAGCACAGAATTACTGCTTCTTTTGTCTAGGGATTGAAATAGCCTGCTCTATCCCCAGTGCCTCTAGTGACCAGCTACACGGGTAGTCTTACAGGCCTGCAGCTAACAAAGCACTTAAGCTTGTTGTCAGAGAGGGTTGAGACCTCACATAATTCACAGCTGATGACAGGCTAAAAAAGAAGTTACTTGCAGACTCAACCTGCAGTGCCAACAAGCTGAGCGGAGGGGTCAGAGAGGAGACTACTTTAATCAGATTCAAGTTATTCAACTTTTCTATTCTGCCTGTTACTAAGCAGAGAAGCTGGTAGTCAGGCAGGTTTTAAGGAATATAAATGAGTCAGCAGTTCCATTTTATGACTGTTTTTAAATCAGTCTTCTTTTTTACTAGGATTAACGTTGTCCCAGAGCTTTTAGTTGGATGTTATTAAAGAAAATTTGTGAAAAAAAATAATCATGTAAGCAGAGAAATTAAGGGCTGTTTGCTCTCAAGTCACAATCAAGGTGACTGGAGTAAAGTATCCCACACTAAGGACTGTGCTGTTGTCCAGCTGCTAGTAGACAAGACCAAAAATCCCCACCAAACCAGAAAAAATTAAGATTGAAAGCAACCCAGCTTTTATGCTCCCTGCTCTATCCTAGGTTTTCAGAATAATCTCAGCAAGCCACTGAGCCTACGTACTCCAAAGTGTTTGTAAGTGTCCAGCTCCCACCGATTTAAGCGAGAATAGGCTTTTAGTTTTGAGGAATTTAGTTTCTCTGTACCTCACGTCTTCATTTGTGAAATGAAGTAAAGAGAATCAGGTTTTCACTGTAGCCTCCCCTTCCCAGCGTGGCATTGTGAGGCTGAACAGTGCAGAGCTGCTCCTGTGGCAGAGGGAACTTCCCTCCCCTGCCTGACCTAGCCCTGCTCACTGAAACGTTTACATGTCCAAGTGCTTTTCTAAATCATAGCCTCTGGCACAAATTAGGAAGAACAGCTTTCATTACGTTCTTCAGATCTCTGAGAAAAATGAGAGACGATACCTAAGGTGAAGTGACTCAAATGAGGAGATAAGTAATCAATACCAGTGCACATCAGTATAGAGCACAGTCCCAGATTTCTCCCATCTGGACATAATACTCATGGCAATCATTTGAAAGCAAAGCAGCTGGAGGTTGAAGCAGCGGAGGGGAAAGAAGAGACAGTATATTTCTATCTTAAAAATCACAGAACACAAAACCACAGAGGAGGCAGAAGTTTAATTTGCAAATAAAAAATAATAATGTGCCTTGTAAGTAAATTGTATGTTACTCAGCACTGTGCTGCTCCGTAGCAGAACTTTGTGCCTTTAGTCACTGAGTTTTTACTATATTTGACAATGATATACAACTACTGGGTAAAAGCCTTAAGTACAATTTTCCGCATCTATATTTATATTGAGGCAGATTATTTATCTTTTTGACAATATTAATCACCCAAAATATAATCTGTAAATTAAAAACTCTATAATATTTTTACTCAGAAATACTGCATCCAGCTGAGCGCATTTGTCTACTGTGTTGCTTTTCCAGCAGAAAAAAGTTACTATATGATTCATTTAACTATATCTGTATTAATTATGACATAGTTTTGCTATAGTTTTCTCCAGCTTCTGTAAATTAAATGAAAGAGTTACTCCTTGAGAACCTCTGCAAGTTCTGTGTTTTGTGATAGTGAGTTTTTTGGAAGATTAATATGTATCGCAAAATTTTAGCATATACAAATATTTTAAAGCCTACAAATCTTACTAAGCTGAACAAAACAATCTAATATAAAGCATCTAGATTAAAGCTCCTGAGTAGCTATGCTAATTAACATTCCCATGGGCCATTCCCATACCAAGGGCCTTGTATAAACTGTTTCAGTAATACATCAGAGATGCTGCTGCTTCTCTGCACAGATTTCATTTTCTCCATTTCTGCCACCAAAGCAGATGTTCTGTAGGTGGGTTCAAGAAATGACCACCTGTTGCCCTAGAGCAGTTAGCCATCACAGGTTCTTTCCTGAGCATCTTTAGGATTTCATCACAATCCACGAAAATATTTATGAGAAAGGAAAAGAACTAATTAAATTTGCAGGCTCCTACCTTGTCTCCAGAATCATCCAGTACAAATCTCGAAAGATTTTCCTTGAAGCTTAAAAAAAAAGGGCAAAAATAAAATGCACCCCCCTCCAGAAAAAGATTACTGTGTTAACACTCTCCCAATCAGTTAGAGTTTTACATGTAGCTGCAATGTAGAATTTGAAGTCTTTGCAAACCTAATTGCAAATTGGATTACAGAGAGAAAGTGTGATAAATTTGTTATCCTCAGGCCTATTGTACTAGATAAATACTGATTCCTTTTCTTTCTTTTTTTTTTAATTTAATAGTAATTTTTGCCTGACAAATATCAAAGGCCTCTGAAAATTTCACAAGACAAGATTTATCTTAAGCTTGTATAATATGTTCTGCCTATAGGCTAGAAATTATTATCAAGTGCCATGTAAGGTGACACAATTTCTGTACTTTTAAAGTACTAGCCTCCCTTTTCAGATAATTTAATATCAGTATGGCCGTATTCATTCTCTAGCATAAGTAATTAGTTAGCTCTGGAAAATATTTTTCACCAAGTTGGTTCTTTTCAATTGTTAACCCATTAGAACTGCCATTTAGTGAGCTGCTGTAAAATAAAACAGTGTCTCTGCGTGTCACGTCCAGTTCAATGACCAAATAGGAAGCAAACTAATAGAAGCCAGGTTTCATTTGTTTTTCTACCAAGAGAGGAAGGCATTAATTTTTTCAGGTTTTTAATTGTAATTGCACATTCAGCTCTATCTTGACCTTTTGAAAAGTTTAATATCTGATTTAAAGAGATATTTTGGCTTTATTCCTGCTCTTTTGCTGACAACTAGCAAATGCATACTCATCTTCTGCAAGTTTCATATAGGTTCATAGAAGTCAAAGGAACTATGTTCAGTTACTTAGGCTGTGTCACATTTCAGAATTCGCTAGAATAACCTTCAAGTTTATGGCTTTTTTGTGAAAGCTGCAAAAGAAAATACTCTCCATTAGAGGCCTAAATAAACCAACATTTGAATCCTTATCAGGCCACAAGACGTTAATGGCACCAATACCTTTCGATCATTTCTCTTGTGCATTTTTGGCAGAGCCTGCTGAATGGGACATGGAGGCCCTCCACTCTTCTCACTAATCTCAATGCTGTATTTTCATACATCTCACTATAGTCCAAGGTTTCAGCTTAGTAGCCCCTGGGTATTGCTCTCCGATGTTCACAGGATTTCTTTCAAAGAACAAAAGCATATATTAACCTAATTGTTGAGAAAATATTTCAAATCTTCTTGGAGTTGTCATTTTTTTCCCTTTTTGAATCACTTTTTTCTTTATTTTGTATCTTTATTAGGCCTGATACAATTAATAAGCATTTTACTCTGTTTCTGTCTGCTTCCTTGGGTTCATTTTTCTTCAACCTCCTAAAGTTCACTGCTTTTGACTGTAGCGCTCTGGTCTGTACTCAAGAATTTTATTTGGATGTGAGACTCGAGGTGATTCAATTATATTAAATCACGATTTTATTGTATTTACTCTCTGTAAGAGATTATAGCATTACTCACATGCTTAGTTCTACAGATCAGCAGTTCTCAAAATTTAAGACCTTACAAGATCAGAAGTAGTTTGTGTGTACTTCTTCATTTTAGAAAGTGTAGTCATGAATAGCTTTCATTATATTATGTTAGTTTTTAGTATGTATATGTGAGAAAATTGGGTTTCAGTAAGGGTCAATCAAAAGCCCTCCCCAAAAATCTCCCAGTAAATTCAACATGAATTATACATGAGGACAGCATTTTCTACATAGAGCACTAGACAATAAAAACATTATAAAATTATGACTGTATCTTTTTTCCTAAGATGTTAAAGGAAAAGAGATCATACTTAAATTGTACCAATAAAAAACACAACCATCCAATAGCTGTAATGAAAAACAGTATCTGTATATGCAGTTGTACTTGTACACAATTTATATAAGTGAAGACAACAGATTTTGGCATAATTATACACTCTTTTTTTATACACACACACACACACATATGTATACTCTTAGAAATGAGGTGTCTAGCACACCGTGTGTTTTGCATTTCATTCCATAGCTTGGGAAAACTGCAATAAAGAAAATTTCCAACTTGCAACTACCTAGTCAGTGTGAAAAGCTTTTAGTTACCCTTGTCGTTACAGAAGATCATACTCCAACAGGTTCTTCTTGAGTGCTCCAGGGATGTGTGTCCATAATTCACTGTGATCACAGAACTGAAATGATCATGTAGAGAAGATTAATGTAGATGCAATCTATGTGGCAAACATACTCATGACTGCCTTAAAGGTAAAATGCCAGAAAACACCGGGAAAAAGAAACAGAATAAGCATTTGTGCATTTGTGTACTTCAGTATCTCTTGCCTGTATTTTCATATAATGGTGTTTGGTTTGGATTGCTATTGTCAGAATATTTTCAGTCAGTACTGTGTCAATAATAACTGTCATGAGAAAGTATCCTGAAATACAAGTTTTCAGGACCTTTCAAAACCAGTAAGTATTTGCGGAAAAGAACTCTTTTTTTTTTTTTTTTTTCTCCAAGATTTTAATCTAGAAAAAAATAACAGCTAAACACAGGAAAACAAAACATATCTGGAGGTACTGGTGGGCAGCTCCACATATCTTAGTGAAAGAAGGGCACAGACCTGCCTTGGCCCCTGTTCATATAAAGGAGTGTAAGGTCAGCTATATGGAAGAAAACTCATTCAGCAAGAGTCTCTACTCTCTCATGGCCACGTATACAGCAGGGAATAAGGTGCTTTATGAAAAGAGGTTGTATAAACTCCTCAATTCTCTCTGTAAACCAAGAGTGAGGAAGAATGTGTAAACATCCATTCTCTGGTCTACTATTCAGATGGATTTCAAAGTCCTACTACAGACCTTAAAACTTAACTGAATGTGACAAGGTAGCCCTGCATGAGGGCAGCAGTATTTCAAAAAAGGGTGAGGTAAAACGATAGTTCTTGGGATTATGAGAAACTCATGAGTTTCTTAATTGGGTGCGTGGGCACTCATCCACATTTAGCCATCTAGCAATCACCAAATTCAGAGAAGTTAAGCACCTAAGTATTTTTGATGTTGTAGACACAGAGCAGGTATAAATAAATGCATTGGCTTGTTAATAAATGTAGTATCACTCTGCTAACAAGGAGTGGCTCCTATTTAAAATTAAATGGGTCATGCCTTCATCAGGGGGATGGAGATGAAAGAGGTCTGGGGCACATTGTTAAAATGAGTTTAGGGATGGAAAGGAGACATGAAGGTGAGATATCCATGTCTCCTTGATTATATGAGATGTGGATAAAAGGAACAGCCAATTAGAGAGATTTGCCAATTTGGCATTGATTTCAGTAATGTGCATACTTACTGTGGGAAGATTCTGTGCTGTGTAGGGTATATTAGAAATTGCTACAATTCCATAGCATTTCCCTTTTCTTACTGTTTTAGACAATCGTATCTAAGAGAATGTGTAACTTTGACATGGTAAAGAAGGGGGCTGGAGTCCCATGAGCTTTGAATCAGTAAAACTTTTATTTGAATTCACAGGTAGCAGCAAAAGTTTGTAGCCTAGCTGTTAAGAAAAGTCTAGAGAAAAAGGCAGGTGTTTGCTCTGAATTCAGTTCCACCATTACAGATTTTTTATGCCAGCTGATTCAACTGGAGTGATTTTCACTGCTGGGATCTGCCCCAGAATACTTCCAATGTACTTTTTGATTGAAGCCACAATTTTCTTTGTTGAACTGAATTAGGTGTTCTGTAGACCTGTCAAGATGATCAGTGTGGTCAGTAGATGGCAGAAATGCAGTTTGGGCTTTTCTTTCAGACTGGTCATCTGGAGACAAGTAACACCTCTGACAAGTTGTATAGATTTAAACTGTGGAGGAAGCATTTTGTCTAATTTATTTGATTTTGCGGATGCTACTTAAAAACTGTGAGGTTTGGTAGGTTCATTTTTCTGTTTCCCTTTTCTTCTGGAATGAAATTTAGCAAGAGATGTCAAGACAACAAGGGCTTCTTCAAGTAAATCATGACTAGGAAGACTAGGGAAAATGCGGTTCTGCTGTTGAATGAGGTGGGTGCCCTAGTGATGGAAGAAACAGAGAAGGCGGAATTACTGAATGCCTTCTCTGTTTCAGTCTTTACTGATAAGGCCAGCCCCCAGGAATTCCAGACCCTGGAGGCAAGAGAAGAAGTCTGGAGAAAGGAAGACTTTCCCTTGGTTGAGGAGAATTGGGTTAGAGATCTTTTAGGCAAACTGAACACCCACAAATCCTTGTGCCCCAATGGAATACACCCACAAGTTCTGATGGAGCTGGCAGATATTATTGCAAAGTCACTTTCCATCATCGTTGACAGGTTATGGACAAAAGGAGACGTGCCTGGGAACTGGAGGACAGATAGTGTCACTCGTGTTCAAACAGGGCAGGAAATAATCCCAGGAAACTACATGCCAATCAGCCTCACTTCTGCCCCTGGAAAGGTGATGGAACAGCTCATTCTGGATATCATCTCCAACCATGTAGGGGAAGAGAAGGTTATCAGAAGTGGTCAATATGGATTCAACAAGTGAAATCATGCTTGACAAGTCTGGTAGCCTTCTATGGTGGCATGACTGGCTGGGTAGATGAGGGCAGAGCAGTAGACATTGTCTAACTCAACTTCAGCAAGTCTTTTGACACTGTCTCCCATAACATCCTTACAGGTTAGCTTAAGAAGTGTGGGTTAGATGAGTGGACAGTGAGGTGGACTGAGAACCAGCTGAATGGCAGAGCTCAGAGGGTGGTGATCAGCAGCACAGTCTATTTGGAGGACTGTAACTAGTGGTGTTCCCCAAGGGTCAGTATTGGGTCCAGTCTTGTTCAGCATATTCACTAATGACCTGGATGACCATGAGACACCAATGTGCCCTTATGTCTAAGAAGGCCAATGGTCTCCTGGGGTGCATTAAAAAAAGCGTTGCCAGCAGGTCGAGGAGGGTCATCTCCTCCTTACTGTGCCCTGGTGAGGCCCTATCTGGAGTACGGTGTCCAGTCCTGGTCTTCACAGTTTGAGAAAGACAAGAAAATACTGGAGAGAGACAAGAGTCTACTGGAGAGAAAATACTAGTGGAGGACTCTGAAGATGATCAAGGGAGTGGAGCACCTCTTTTGTGAGGAAAGATTGAGACGCCTGGGTTTGTTCAACCTGTTCAACCTGGAAAAGAAAAGACTGAGAGGGGATCTCACTAATGCTTATAAATATCTAAAGGGTGGGTGTCAAGAGTATGGGGCCAGACTCTTCAGTGGTGCCCAAAGACAGGGTAAGGGGTGATAGACACATACTGGAACACAGGAAGTTCCATCTCAACATGAGGAAAAACTTCATTATTTTTAAAAAATAAGCTCCAGAGTTGAGCAGGTAGTAAGACGTTGTGGGAGATAGCTAACAATTGGAAAGATAACAGTCTCCTCTGCCTCCTAATAAATCCTTTGCTCTTTGAATCTTTGTTTCTCAGGAGTGTTGCTTACCCAGTATGCTGAGTTGACAAGTGGGGGCGAGAGGTCAGAGACAAGGCTGTGCTGTTTTGCTGATGCTGTGCTATATTTCAAATATAAAAAAGTAAATATTTGCTCAAGCTGATAGTTGGTGAAGTATCTTAACCCTCCAGGCTAAGGAGAGAAGTCTTTCTTCTTAACTAACTCTGCTCTCCCAGAATGTCATTTCCTACATTTCTTTCTGTGCAATGCTAATCAAGTTTTTGGAATATTTTTCAATTTCATTGTAGAACCACAATGTCATTTTTTCCTAGAGATTTCATCAAAAAACCCTCAAATTGGCCTTGAGAAAATGTGTTAAAAGGCATACCAAAAGAAATTCCTCACTGCTGAACACTGAGACAAAAAAGCATAACACAAAACACAAGATATCCACAACAGTCACATTTTGTTATATCTCATTAAATGATCTGGCCACATACTGAGGAACAAGGATGTGTAACTCTGATAGGCAAGTACAAGACACTGCACAGATATCCCAGCACCTGGGCAGAAAGATAGGGAAGCAATTTTTCCTAGGTGATAGCAGAACACAGGTATCAGTCCTGTAACCATGCCAAACCACAAGACCTGACAGATTTGCACTTACCCCTGTGTTGCTGCTTTAAAAGCCTTTTTTTTTCCCTTTTTTTTTAGCTGCAGCATCTGCGTGTGTGTCAAGTTGTTCTTTAAGGCATGGCTAAAGGTCAGTCTCCACAAATCCATTATCTCATCAAAGGGACTAACCTGCTGTTAGAACTGGCCTGAGTCAACAGTCAGAAATGAGCTGTGTTCATTTATCATGCTGAGGTGTATGTATAAAGTGTGGGGCACCAGTATCAGTATCTGTGGAATGTAAGCTCAAAGTGTGTATGGGCTTCACACTGTGACAGATGTTTCAGCAATTGAGAAAGTATATTTATCCTTAGTAGGCCAATGACTTATTAATAATTCAATCAAAAATGGAGACATTCAAAAGGGACATTAGTAGTTGCAGAAAGATGGAACAGTCAATAGCCAGAAAACAGGAATATCTGGAAAACTTGAGGAACAAGCCCTCTAGAAAAGGAGGGAGAGACCTTCTGAATTAGATCTTGACACAACTGGATGCAACGTCACTCTTCTATGTGTTTCAGCTAACTGTTGTGTAACAATAATGTCCATATTTGGATTTTGTAGCCAATTTTCTTTTGTCCACTTATCTTAGTGCAGCTTGTGTTGAAGGTCCTAGCAACATGGAGGTGTCCATTCTTTCAGATCAGTGATCCTTGTTTCAGGAGACTGGCCAGGATGGCAGTGCTGTGCGGCCAGTACTTTAACAGACACAACAGGCAGCTCCTCCATGTACCTGACAGATTAGGGAACTAGTAAAAATAGAGCTTTATGTGGTAGAAGTGACCTGTGGCAATTAGAGTCAGCCTGGTAAACTGCCTGGAAGCAGGTGGTAAAAGTGTCTTTGGATCCCAGCTACCCTTAGGAGTTCATTTCACTGGGAAAAACTGTGAAACAGCTGCTTTATAAATTAAAGCAATAGAAGATTTTTGAAAGAGAGCAATACTTCTGAGTACCATCATTTTAGAGTACTAGCCAGTTAGAGGTCTTTTCAAAAAGTGTTCTTTTTGAACTCTTCTCCCTTTAGATTAAGTCAGGTATTTTAAAAGCAGTACACCCACTATTTCCCATCACTTAAGAAGGTCTAAACCATAGAGAGAAATCTTCAGCTATTGCCTGAGAGCAAGTGGATTAAGACAGAGCTTGGTAGGTAAGGATTGTGTTGTACAAAAAGAGACCGAAGCATCAGTTAAGGACTGGTATGTGACAAAGCATAATCCTACACAGAAAGGCATGTGATGTAAGAAATCCTTGTGCCCCATCCACACTATTAAGTATAGAATTGAAAGTATGCTTTTGTACTGCCTTATTTTGAACTTCTCGATTGCTTCACACACAATAGCTTCACACAAAAGTTATAACCTAGGAATTGTCACATAAATAAATCCAATAGGCAAGCCTTGTACTTACTCTACAAGCCTGGCTGTCTTCACATTACTACTTACATATGTATACATATTTGCATTTATATGTATGTGTGTGAGTCTATTAAAATGATGTAATTACTATAGTTTTAAATACTATAATTTACTTTAAAATAAAATGCTATCTTTTAAAATACTCTACATAGTATAATATAGATGTATGCATATTTATGCTTTACTCAGTTCCTCTTGTTACTAATACTCCTGAATTATGCAATCTGAAATTAGAAGATTGTCTCTTATCTTAACTGATCAAAGAGGGTGAAAAGGTGGTAGCTTATTTATTTTCTACATCAAACAGAGCTTTGTTGTTCTAAAAATGAGCTAGAATCATTTCAGCTGTTTATTCTCCTTGTGAAAGCTGCTAACCACTTCTTTTACTGTTTAATCAGGAACTATTTGCCATTTGCTTTTACACTCATAGGTAATGGTAGCAAGCTCTGTGTTCAGTGCAATAGCAGCATTGCATTAGCCTGCCTTCCCTTCTTTTATATGGTTGTGCTCTTTCAAACACTTGTGTATCAAAAGAATTTTCTTTCTCTTCTAACCTGAACCTCCTATAAATGTCACCTTTTGTTTGTGGCATCCTAACTGCCCCCACAAGGGGAAATTTTTCACAAGGGGTTATGGTCTTCACATTAATTAAACCTAGATTTAGGGATGCACAAGGACAGAGCACTCATTTACAAACATCCATCTTCACTAATTAGCCACTTACAGGAAAACCTACCCTCAAATAAATGATAGATCCAAATGTTTCTGAAACTTTTGTGAGCTCAAAAGTTCACTTCTAAAATATTCATCTTGCTGTCAAAATGGTAATGATCCCAAGAGATTGTTTTCAGAATCTATACCACAGACATTGTATTTATTTCTTTTTCTTTTTCTTTTTTTTTTTCTTAAGAATAAGCACGGACTTTGAATTTTGGATGGTTATCTACGGACCATTAACAGAAGAACACCTGCGTTCAGAGGCTCACATAAATGCAGTGTCTTTTCAGTAAGTACATGGATAGTGCTTTTATTTAGTTGCTGTAACAAAAGTTGTAGCAATAAAGACTGATTGATTAAAGACACGATTATGGAACAGGGCTGCTGCTAGCATAAATCAAAGCAACTGAATGGAGGACCTACTGCATTATTTTGAAAAGTCTTTGTTCATTTTCCATACCTTTGGTCTACTGCCAAATACACTAAGTTTGCCCTGATAACTGTATAAATTCAGCTGAAGAGCAACATAATGCCAAAGCACAGCAGGTGACACAGAAGACCTGGAGGCAGGCAAGAATAATCTATAGAGTTCATATGTGTGTTGGCCCAATATGAATTTATCCATTAAAAAATAGCTGCAGTTGCAATCAGGATGTACCTGATTGCAAGCAGACGAGGATGTGCCCGGGGCAAAGGGAAAGCAAAGCATCCATAACACAACATCTGCACTACAACGTATTTTAGGGTGGTTTTCATGTTCCTCTGTCTTCAATACTCTGTAAGTGCTTATTAAAGAGACTATGGGTCTGTTTTGTGAAAACTGCTACTTTCAGTTTCCACACGTGATGTTTGAGTATGTACCTGAAAGTATTATAACAGAATTTGTGGATAACATTAACTTCATTGTGGTATTTCATGGCAGTATTAGAAGTGCAGGCTATCAGGAATAACACATTAATCATAACACATCTTCATTGCAGTAGTGTTGGAAATAGAAATCACTATTGTGCTAATTTGCAAATGCTTACATACCAGAGAGGTCTTCATACCATTTAAAGAGCCTAGATATCCAAAGGTTCTCTGAAAATTTCAGCTTTGTTTTCAAATACATGTGCATGACCCATACATTTACTAGGAAAAATATTTGTTCTTCAAATATGAATGTGGGTGTTATGCAAATTATTCTTTGAATATTAAATTTTCACAAATAGAGGCTAGCAAACATTTCCATACTAATAGTAAATTCTCTGGAAGACATAGCTCAGATATTCTGAAAGGATTCGTGAATTTACACTGAATTCATTGAGTATTTTGAGCTCGGAAAAGATATTCTGTCATAGAAAACTGACTGAGGAGGAAAAGTGTGAAAACCCCAGAGAGCCTTGGTGATTGTGTTTAATGGAGGAGGATTATCAAGGGATGCAGAAGGAACTGAAGGACAGTAGTGGGAAGGCTCAGACCAAACTTCCTCTATGTTGTTTGTCATATTTTTTCAACAATCCCATAAAATACATTATGGAAGTATGTGACTAGGATAAGCAATTAAACCTTATTATAAGAGCAGGCATTTTCTGAGTAACTGGAGAGAAGTGCACTGCATTGCATCTTTAAATGCTAGTATTAAGCTCTGCAACATCAGACGTGGGGTAGGGAAGAAGAATGCAAGGTTTTGAGTTTGACTTTGGATATTCATAGTGACAGCAGAATGAATTAGTGCACTGGTTTTCAGAATATTTCACTTGTTCATCATCTATATTGTTGCAGTGTGTGCCTGCCCAGGCTAATTCTGTGTTCTCTTTCTTCTTCTTTGCTGCTTTGAACAAGAAAAAATGAGTATAATTGCTTTGCCAAGTGGTTAAGAGGAGCAGATCTGCTGTCCTTTATAAGCTGCTTTGTAGATCAATCAGTGTTACATGCAGTCAGCATCCCAGTAAATAGAGGGTAATCATTTTTACTACACCTACAATTACAGGCAAAAATACCATATCTGCAGAAATTAAATATTTATTAGTAAGTAACCATGCTCATGAAATCTTTATTTTAGATTAAATATTTGTAAATATGTGCATATATATACATATACATAGTAGGATATATGCATCGTACTATACAAAGTAGGATGAAGTAATTTTCTACCTAGTCCCATCAGTGTTGTTACAGCAGCACGTGCTGTATTTATCGTTCAGTTTCAGCAAGGCTAAACTATAAAATGCCCACTTCAACTAGTAGTTTATTATGATTGCAGGCTCCTTATTGCAAACCACAGGTCTGGCCCTGCTGTTAGGCCAACATGATCAGATATTTCCGTGGTAGGCGCTCCAGGCTGTCGGTGATGTACCTGACAGACAAATTGGAGCTTCTTTTTCTCTGACAAGTTCCTGCACGACACCGTGTTATAGCAAAGCCCAGTGACAGCCACGAGCACAGAGCAGCAGCAGTGATGCAAATGGGGAACTGCACAGCTCTGCAGCCTCTGCTGTATGACAGCTTAAAATCATATTGATTGCTCCAGGGGATAGTAACAACTTGAGAGAAAAGCTGTGTTCCCCTCTGTCCCTCTTGCTGTATGTCTTTGCCTGGGCTTTAAAAGCTAGAACTAGCTCTTTATAGGACCTGATTCTCATTGAGGCGTTGAATTCAACTGAAATATAAATATTGAGTAAAAGTAATTGTAAAAGCTCTGTGAGAAAAGTCACAGTTGTTACAAAACACATTTAACTAAATCCCTTATATAATTCTGTAACCAGCGAAGAATTTTATTGGCACTCAGTTTAAAGTCTTGTGAAGAGATTTAGTTCAGCTTCAGCTTGGCCTTTCATACCTGTGAGATTTCAAGCAAACTGCAGACTATCAGCAGCAGAATCTTGAAGCTCGTTAATCAAGGTATTAGCATATTCCAACAGAGTGTTAACGAAACGGGGACTAAAATATGCAAACCAACACTAGAAAGGAGAGGTTTCAGCATACTTATGTTCTGCAAATGCTAAATAGCATTCACAAAGTAATTGCAGATCTCGGACATAATCCACATGTCTTGTTCTAGTATTAGAAGTGAATTGTGGTGAGTCTTTATCTCAGAACAGACTGATTAGGATTTCCTTGCAAAAACTGAAAGGCTCATCACCTGTCGCAGTTGCCTTACGCTGATTTGGCAGCTGCTAATCCTTTATATAAATTTCAAGTGAAAGGAATTTAGCAGCCAGAGAGGGTCTGTGCAGCTGAGGCTGGTGGAATTGTTTATTAAAGACACTCCAGAAGGCTTCCAGCTGTTTCTTCCACCTGCTGTAGTCTAAAGCGTGGTGCAGAAAAATGGAAACAGCTGGTTCCAGATGCCCATTCTGGGATTCATTTCACTGTGGAACAGCACAAAGCATCTTAGACGTGTGAGGAATACATGCCCTATCAGTGTAAGGTCTGCCAGTGAAGGATTTGAGTCCTTCAGGTGGCACATTCTATTGTTTATGCAGGGAACAGTGAGTGGAAATCCTACCAAAATGTTCTCTGCGTTGGCAAACTTTAAAGTGGTCTCAGTATTGCAGACTGATGTCCTCCTAGTGCAGTCTGAAAAATAAATTTTGTTCCTCAGTGTGATGAGAACAGGTATATAAATGGCATATAATCTCTTTAAGGACTTAGGTAAATAAATGTTCCTGCTGAACAGAAAATCTTCAGAATAGAGAAAGAGCAAAGGGGTATCTCTATCTCCTTAGGTTCAGTTACAAAGCCATAAGTCCACAGTGAGATTCTGGCTGATTAAAAGTATCAAGAGTAGCTGAACTTTTGAGTTCCTGGGTGCAGAGAAGATCTTTCTCTAGAAATTAAAATTAGTGAAGGTGACTCCCATTCAATACACGGGAAAGTAATAGCATCTTTAGTTTAGCATTCTAAATTGCCTGATCCTTCTGTTTCTATGAAATTAAGTGCATTACTGAAACTTTTCATTAGAATGGCTGTTGGTCTGGGCTAGATCAAGAACAGGATGCTGTGGAAGACAATCAAAATTGTTTAATCTAAGAAGAACTATTAAATTAAAACACTAATACCTAAAGCTTCTTGAGAAGAGGATAATATTAACCTAAAATACAGGAGGTTAGAAATATGGAAGAGAGAGTAATGCAGATGTCATCATCTGGAAGAAATTGCATGTCATGAGTTCATAGCAGGCATATACCATATTTGAAACAAAACCAAAAAGTGATCCCTGCATCCATCTTCCCTATTAGCAGCTTTTATCATTGCTATTACCACTAGAGTGTGGCAAAAGTTGTCCTTTTTCCTAGGGATGAATAGACTCTTTTCCCTTCAGATCTAGACTCTCTTGCTTGGCAATTTCTCTCTCAGGGTTTGTTATTTTACTTGTAACTTTGCTTTTCATTCTCCATTATTAGCTGTCTGCTGAAGTTTCCTTTTTCTATCATCTGCCTTCCCTATTTCACTGCCTACTATTTTCACACTCTCCTGTTCATGCAGCATCTTTTTCTTTGATCTTACTGTTTTCTTTTGCTTTCTGATCTCAGTCTTCTCTCTCTTAGTGCAAACTAATCCTTTCATTACACAACCACTCCCCAGTTTATACATCTTGTTTCCTATTCTCTGTCATTTCCTTCGGTCTCATGCATTGTTTTTTAATGTTTTCTCTTCATTGTAGCTTACCTTTTCCCTACTTTCCTCCCTGCTGCTCAGAGCTCTCTATATATTGTACATTGCCTTTAACCTTACCTTGGGAAGGGGTTGCTAAAAACCTACTAATTTTTACTTGCAGGCAAAAGTGTATCTGTTAGTAGCTTGTTTTATTTAAGAACAAGACACAACATGATTTGGAAGCCTTTAGATGTAATGAAAATGCAGATATTCCAGTAGGTATAATAATTTTGTTAAATAATATGCCGCCTTCCTTCTTCTTTAATATTTAAAATCACTTTGCAACTCTTTCCACACAGTACACAAGCAGAAAGCAATTGGGCAAAAATAGCAGTCATTAACTTTGGAGATGCACTAAGCACAGCAGGTAGTATGAATGATTCAAATTCAAACCACCACTTCTCAGAAGCAAACTCTGGAGAGTTTGCAGTAGACAGAGGGAGTATCATCTGAATGCTCTTTAAAATAAAACACAAGGACTGATCCTTATATCTTTATTGGGATGAGTAGACTAAATTAATTTGGGATTCGGGACTGTTACACTTAAAAGGAGGAAAAGATCCTTGAACAAAAGCTAAGAAAAAAATCTAGATTAATGAAATAAACTAAATATTAGTTACCTGTATAACACACTTTAAAGAATGGAAAGTTGACCTTTGCAAATGTGTATGTGTGGTAGATAAAAGTCATTGAAATTTATTTTGAGGGAAATGGATTGCTTCCCTTTTCAGTGTGCAGAAATGCATTCAGTATTAATCCAATATTGTTTTTAACACGTTTGGTGCCTCTTGGGGAAAAAGTACATAGCTCATATTTGTAACAGAACATAAAAAAAAGTATGCTATCGATTGGTCTTGCTGGCTGCGCACTCTCTTTTTGATACGTTGATTACATCCACCTTCCTTTTCCACCTGCTTCATGAAGGTCAAAAGTTAAATTCTTGTCCAAAAGCTTGTATGCAGTAAATAGAGCCCATCTGACACCCAAAAAATAATTTTCTGTGAAGGTTGAGTATGAGTCCCTTGTAGCAGCAGGCATGACCGCAGTGCCACTCACCAAAGCTACTCCCAGAAACTACAGGATTTTTGTCAGGAGTAAAGTGGCTCCACGTTGTTACACATTCAGTGGTGCCATTCTGAATCTGCTGGTGACCTCCAAGATGCCCAAATTTGTTTCTTTCCTGCATGACAAAACCAAGCAGGTTTAACTGCATTTTATATCCCTTGGTCACGTGGAATCTCTGCATCAGCAGATTTAAAAGTGACCACCACTGAAAATATACACCTGGTGTGGAAATGTAAATAAGACAGTAAGGACAGGCTGGACCACGGGCACATGCTTGTGTATTGCAGTGGTGCACATGCCATTCAGATGGGGTTTCTGCAAAGCACTTACAGACTTCTCCATAGGGTCTGTGAGCTCCTCCTGTCTCCCACAGGGAGAATGCTGTGTCTGTAAGGCTACTTCAGGTGATCAAAAGATTGTCTGCAAGGATGGGCTGAAAGAGAAAGTGAGAAAGTGAATGTTTTCTTTAAGCTGCTTGGTATCCAGGGAGTTAAAATATGTGTTGACTGTCAGTCTTTGAAATTTTTCCTGCTTACAAGCCCTTTCTAGTGTCCTCTATTATATGTGAAGAGTTGCTGCTTTTGGTCTCCAGCTTTGTAGACAGCTTTCACAAAAAAACCAAACAAACATAAAAATCCCAATTGACTTTAATTGGTTGCAGTCTCGACAAAAGGTCAAGGATTAAAGGTGGAAAAAACAGAACTAACCTTCTGCTTGCAAAGGTGCCCTTGCTACATGTGGGAGGAAGATGGTAGAGAGGCAGTGGGAGACAGTTCACTTGGCCTTATCCCATTGCTGCAGAAATAACTGTCCCGAGGAAGAGGCTAAAGGACTTCCGTCTGCAGAGATTTCAAGCTTTCACCTTTCCTGAGCACTGCATTTCCCTTATTGATTTTTATAAATAATTATCAACATGCCATTAGCTATGGCACTATACAGTAGCCTTTACCAAGTCAGGCCTTTCCATCTATATCAAGCTGGATAATATATTTCAAAGTCAAAAGGGAAAATGCATTAGGCAACATGATGGCAACTGTAACCCTTCTGGATATATTGCACCATAAATACTAGGAACCACTACAGTAGAGCTTTTATCAAATCCTGGGTCTGAATGTAAGAGACTGTACCTTCCACAAATCAGAAAAATGATACAATAAATCACTCTTCCTGATGTCATATTATTCTGAGCTGCCATCCCTAAAGAACACAGGATGGTCAATAGTTGGTGTGACAAATGGACCAGCCACATCAGGAGCTTTCAGACATACACTCAGCTCAGGTTAATCAATGTAAAGGGCATAAAATATCCAACTCTTTGATACTGTTACTCAAAGCTCCTGTTTGGCAGAGTACTAAAATATATATAGCTAATTTGGAATTCAGATTCCCTTCAACAGCAGCCCTTCTGTGCTTAAAAGTAGGCATGTATTTAAATGCCTTACAGAAATTGAACTTAGAGGGGAAAATGAGCTAATAAAGGTCTAGGAGTCTGAACTGACAGGCTGACCAGTTTTAAATTCAGACAAGGATGGCACTTTTCATGTTACAAGGAGGAAGGCACATATTGTTCATGTTTGCTCCTTTGTAAGCAATCTTACTTGCTCTGTGGGTGCTGCTGTCCCATAATTATTTCCCTTATATGCAGCTAAAATTTCATTCATAAGTCTTTCTCCCCCAAACAATTCAATTGCTTTTACTTACCTCCACTGCAATTAGCTGAGAATGCCCTTTTAAAGCCTACTTCTTCCCCACATCCAAATATTGGGTCATGTGCTGACTTCAAAATGAACTTTTGAGCAAGTTGTACTTTACCGGCACCTCAGCTTCCATGAACGGGGTGGGACAAGATGTGAACCTGTGTGACAAAGCCTTTGAGTAACCAAGGGCACAAAACAGTGGTGATGAAGCACAGAGAGATAGATAGTTAACACTGACTCCTGTGGACACATTATGTAGCCATGGCTATCTTCACTCGTCCATGGCCAAAGATTAGGTTGTTACAGAAGATGGCTTAGAAATGGGTGATGTAGGCTACATTCCTCTTTGGAATGAGCCAGTCTTTAACTCACTCCTGAATTTCTCTGAAAAAGAATCAAGAATCCTTCCTTTTCTTTCTTTATTTATCAGTTGAAAAGAAAAAAACAAATCCAGGTGGTTCTGGCTTTGAATGGCTCTTGCTTTGTGAATTTGCAGTTCTGAAATGAATTGTTTTATTAAGAACGTCCACTATATCTCAGGCAATTCCATAAATTCTGTAAACATACATTTATTTATATTTTAATCAGTGACCAGTTACTTTTTTTAATTATTATAAGAGCTAGTCTAGCATTTTACGTCAAAATATTTTCACTTTGAGAAAAGTAATTTTGTCAATATTGAAATGCCTGAGAACTCTTCAAATCTGATACACACAAACCTTTAAGTATTTTTAGAGGATGAGTGTGCTGATAGGGAAAAGAAGTGAATATATTCCTTGAAAGATCATAGGAGCACAGAAAAGGTTAGGAAAGGTTACACTATCTCTGTAAGAGATTTCACTGTGAACATGGCAGAAATCTTGTATCTGGTTTCAGAGTCCACAGTTCAAGAAGTTCAAGAAGGGATTTTGAGGGGGAAAAAAAAACCAAAAAATGAAAATGCTTTATAAATTATTAAATTGCTCTATACTAACAAATTCAAGTGGTCAAGTATCAAATGAATGTGAGAAAATTTAAGGAGTGAAATGATGAAAGGCCAAATGGGAACAGAATAATGGTAACTCAAAGGGTTCTTCTGTTTCATAAATGAAACAATATCAAGAAGCAAGACCATATGTAGTGGAGGTAGATAAACATCCAGATCATAATCATTAATGTTAAATTAAATATTAGGAAGATTGTAGTTACTTTCCAAGATTTAACATTTTTATTATAACTTATGTTCTGCTTCCACAGTGACCTCTGGCTCTTTGTGGTACATTTTTTTTAGAATATTGTTCTTAAATACAGGTTAGTGTTGAAAAGCCTAAACTGAAAGGAAGCATTTAAGGTGGACTGTTCTCTTAGTAAATGTTTTTCAAGAGATCTTCATGTTCTTGATTTGCATTCTTTGCATTTGCAAGGAAAAAAGGCTGAAACGTTTAAATTTTATGTGAAAATAAAATGTTGATTTCCCTCTTTTTGATACATCCTTTGAATGAAATCTCCTTTAAAAGCTGTATACTGAAAACATTTTGAAAAGCATAGATTTTTAGAAGCACAACATAGTGAAGCAGTCACCCATTACCTATTCAAAGAATGTATCCTTCTGTCTTTATTTGTGTTTGCTGTATTTTTTGGTGCTCTAACACTTGAAAGAGTAATTGGAAGTTTACATGTGCTATTCCTACACCTTTATGCTACTGGATGTTCTTCTAATCCATTTGTGATATATCTTCAGCAATATCTATTGTATTTTCAAGGATTAATGGAGGAGAGCCAAATGTGAAGGAGTAGGATTTTTCAGTCTTTAATGCGTTCAGATATTTTCTGCTGCATACACAATCTCAATCTATAGTTACTGTGGGGATTTTCCTTTCTTGGGGTTCTCTGTTTCATATTTTACTATGGAAAGCTTGGCATTTACCTTTTACTTTTGCTGGTTTGGGTTTTTTTAGAGATATTTCTAGAATCTTCACAGATTCTGTGATTGTCTAAAAAAATCACTTGATCACATGCTTCCTGCTAACCTCAGCCCTTTTTCTGCCCCCTAGTTTATGTGCTACAGTTCAGAGGCTTAATCCATATTCGTAGCCCATAAAACTACTCCATCTTACCAGTCTTTGTTTCTTCATGTTGAACTAGTTCTCTCTTCTATACTGAAGCTAGAAGGTGCCCATCCACAGCAATACCAGCCCAAATTCATCTGAACTCTTGATTTTAATCAGATTCCCAGATCCAGATGCTCCTTGGATAAAATATAGGTTAAGTTCTGCACAGTTAAGCTTGTTTATACGTGGGCTTCAAGTTCAATTTATAAGTTAAATTAAATTTATAAAAACAATTTATATTCCAAGTAATTTTTGAGCCTATTTATGTTCTGCACCAGTTTTCCTTGTGATCCCTTTCTGGTCAGCCAGTGCAAGTATCCATGTTTTTACCTGTTTGGGGCAGGATCTAAGATATGTCTAGAATTGGGGCACAACAGCTGCTCTCTGTCAGTTGCTTATTATCCAAGTAGAAATTTATGCCTCTTCTTTTTGAGAACCTGTGAATGAGCTGGTAGAGAGGTCTTCAGAAAAGGAGGCCTGTGCCTTGTATGAGCAGGACAGAAATATTCCCTTAGCTTCATGTGGGTTTTGGTTTAAGCACTCCGAGCTATGGAGGATCCTGGGGGTTTGTGAGTTAGCTGGAGGCTGCGGCTGTTTCAGCAAAGCAGCCGTGCTGAAGACTGAAATGAGTGATGTGTACAAGAGGAAACTGAAATGAAAGAGGGCCCAGAAAAACCATAGGTGACTTTTGTGGAGTGATTGGCAAGATTAGTTCCTACAGTTAGAATATGGAATAGAAGAGTTAGCGCACTGTCTTTAGATGTGAATCAAGACACTTTGCACCATAGAACAGGACCAAAAAAGGGCAGAAGATTCATTCCCCAGTTTTGAAAATGCTCCAGCAACAGTGCTGCACTAGCGTGCTCCAGTAACTCAGTGGGCTTGTGTGCCACTGATGCAGACCAAGATGGAAGGAATTGGAATTTGCCAGTTACAATACCGCTAGCTCATTAAATAATGAGATTTTTGCTTTCAGGTTGCAGGATCAGCTCCATTCTCTGTCAAGTCTTAGAATTATGTATAGACCAGCTTGAAAATGAGAGACTATAGATGGAAACAGGCAATATCACATCTTTAACCTTTTTAAATACTCCTTTGGCTTTATTGAGAATTTCTGTCCTTTTTTCAAAACTCTTGTGCCGTGGTAAACTGATAATGTGAAGATGGTTAAAAACAAGGAAGTAGAAATTATTTCAGTTAATATAAACATCCTTTTTTTTCCCTCCTGCCTCAGTGTCACTATATTCACAAACTTTCCTCATCACTTACTACATAATGACATTGTGTATTTTAAAAGCTGCCAGAAAAATAAGCCAGTTTAAATAAAGGAGATATTTCAAAGATACCATTTTGCAAACAAACTAGGAAGTTTTTTGAAACTTGTGATACTACTAAAAAATGCTATTTGTTGAACAAGCAATTAAATATTTTCCTAGTGAGGCACTACTCTGAGATGCTGCAGATTATTTTTAGTACTTGCAGACCTTCGTCTGCAATACTTATTACACTAAAAGGCAGTCAAGCAGTGACACCTAGTGGCTTCAGAATTCTCTCTTCATTTTCTGTCACTGAGAAATCTTGTTTATCTCTCAAAATAGGTAAATTTCTGTTGAAAAGGTGGTCAGAATCCTGTAGTTATACATGGTTAACTGCACTTCTCCGTCTGACTAGGTGTGAAATGATTTAATTACTATGAATATGGATACTAATCAATCTCATGCACATACTCAAGAAATATGTGGGAATACACTGCAAATAAGCATTTCAATTAGCCTTTGAACAATCAAGGGTAAAAGAATCTGGGCTTAAAATCCTTTATCTGTCAGAGAGAGAATTTTTAACCACTTCTAAAGACTGAAATACATGAATGGAAAATGTAGATGTAAAATTCTATTAATATTTATTATATCAGTAAAAACAAGTAAGAGGCAATACTAGTACTGGCAGTTAGGATGACAGCTTGACATTCTCAAAGTCATATGGAACTTAAACTGCAAAGTAAACCAAAATTCTGCCAAAATAAGCTTTCCTATGAAACCTGACAGAACTAGAATTTCCACTAAGGAGTACCTTGGAAATACATTGTCTGCCTAATATAGGGAGTAAATACAAGAAGCCTCATTTTGCAATTCATGTGTCTTGGAGATAAACAAATACTACGTTTTTCTTTTTTAAATCAATAATCTTGCTTTGTCAAAACAAGTGAAATGCTTTAGTCACATCATGCTGATGGCCATAAGAACAAATCGTCACATCACCCAGCCTTTTAAAATACGGCTCAATAGCTGTTCTCAGGGTGTGTCTTATTATATGACATTTATGACATATGGCAATTATATGAAGCTTTTGTACCTTGTAGAAGCTGCAGAAGAGGAACTCTAGCAGAATTATCCTTCTTTGTTTTGCAGAGATGCTTTTGAACCATGATGGGTGTATGGAAATGAAGTGTGTGAAGCTGCTGGTATACGTATTTCGGCACATAGGCTATATGATCTAATACAAGTTTTAATATCTGAGCTCCAAAAAAAAGATAAGGAAGTCCATGTCTGTTATGCTCAACATGTCTCAGTGTTCTCTCAGGATTTTGGTAACTGCCCACTGCAGAAGATGATGCAAGACAGGCACGCGCTGTGCCATTCCTGAAAACATCAACACGGGCCTATTTCAGAGGGAATCTTGTGAACAGCAGTCATGAGCCATGGTCTGTACTCCCACAGCAGTGGGAGGGAGTGGTTGCATTGACTTAGAAATTCATAATGACTCCCAAGCCAAGGTGTTAAGAATGCAGAAACTATTAAGGCCTTTCCCAGGATATCTCTCCCCTTTCTTATCAGAAAGGGACAACAAATCCACCAAAAAAAAAAAAAAAGCAACCAGTGAGAAGCATTTTCCTTAAAACCAGAGAATAGAGCAAGGGTGAACCTCAGACTTAAGAGAAACCCAGCCATCTCCAGGCCCCTGATGGCCTCCATGCAGCATGCCAGTACTGCAGCCCAAAGGACACCAGTCCCTCTCCTCCCCTCTCCCTTGGGGCTCTATGCTGAAGAGATGGCACCTCTCCATCCTCCAGAGACAGGACTGGGCAACTCCTTTATGGAGTGGAGGGAGACATCATTCAGGCCAGCAAGGCCTCTCTTGCCCGCTGGTAGGATGACTGGATGCTTTGCCCCCTCACAGCCACTGTTGGGCATAAGGAGGCTTCACCACTTGCAGGGCACTTGGTGGATGGTGGATCACCAAGGAACCCTGACCCTCCTGAAACACTGTTGTCACCATCTCATCCAGGGGACTCCTGGCACAGGATGAGGAGGGAGCTGGAGCCCAGGGCTCATGAGAGGAGATGGAAGGCAGTCCCTTTGCCTAAGGGCAGCAGAAGGGCACAGGGGAGCAATCCCCAGGAAAGGGACCCTCAGCCCCTCGGACCCTCCTCTTTCTCCCACAGTAGCACATCTCTCAAGCCACAGAACCCCAGCTCCCAGAGCAGGCATATTTCTCCATATACATCCACCACCACAGTGGCCTCCTGATGTCATGAGCTACCTCACTGCGTTCTGTTCTGGGGCCTGTAAATACAGCGACCGCACCAGCTGGTCTATGATTCAGTGGGCTGTAAGGCCCTTGAATGCCAAGGATGCATGGAAGCAAGAGGTCCCAGGCAGCTTCCCACCTTTGTGTTGGGAGAATGAGATGTGGTTGCAGGAGCCATAGGGAAAGAGGAGGTGTCATCAGAGAATGAGGCACCATCAGCCACATGGTAGTGATGGTCATCGCTAATGTGGCTGATGGTGGATCCATCTGAAGGTCAAGAAGAGCCAATGGAAGTAGATCCATCTCTAGCATGGTTCACCTGGCACATGATGCCAAGGCTCCCCTCCATGATGCCATGGTAGTGGTGTCACAGGAGTGCCCAGCCAGTGCCTTATCATCAGCCCAGCCTCCGCCTCTGGCATTAGCTAGGAGGTCAAGCCTCCACGCCTGGTCATACTGTGGGCTTTCCTGGCAATAAGCAATTTTTTTTTTTTGATTGCTCTGGGTGGTGAGTCCTTCTCTCTCATCCCCGACTCCACCCCTTCTGAAGGGGTGCCATCTTTCTGCTCCGAGCCCCAAGAAAAGGGGATGAGACTACCTGGCTTCCATAGGGCTGCTGCACCGAATGACAGGAGTCATCCTTCACATAGCCATCAAGGTCCCAGGGGCCTGGAGGTGGGGTTTCTTCAGACTGAGGATGAGAAGGCTGCCCAGTGGGTGGCTGAAGATGAAGCCAGACCCTCTGTGGTGGTGCATGAAGAATAGCAACAGATGAAGCAAAGAAGTTAGAGAGACAGCTGCTCTTTTGGAGAAGCAGAAGACTGCAGTTCTGCCAGGAAAAAGTTCTGGCCTTCAACATTCAGATCCCTTCTGGATGCTTCATTAGGAGTTCTTTGCAAGATAGGCAATGGCAATTTTAAACACAATAAAACACGAAGAAAAAAAAAAACAGTAAAAATGGTTTCGTCTCTTATTTGGTAGTCTGACAACTGCATTTGGACCCCTGTGTCTCCTCCTGCTCTCCAGAAAGGACACTGTTGTGTGTGGTGTGGGCCCAGCACAGGGTATTTAGGATGGTGCGGTTTGGGGCACACAGCACAGGAGGGCAGGCAGAGGGAGCTGCCTCTGGTCAGGAGAGTGGTGAGACAGTGGAAGTCCAGTGGTTGTCCAGAGAAGTTGTGGATACCCCATCCCTAGCCATGTTAAAGGCCAGGTTGGCTGGGGCTTTCAGTAACCTGATGCAGTGAAAGATGTCCCTGCCTATGGCAGGGAGGGTTGTACCATAGATGACCTTTAAAGGTCCCTTCCAACCCAAGCCATTCCATGAGTCTATGAGTGAAAGATTCTTTGGTCAGCATCAAGAAGAGGTGGCTATCAGCTGCCCACTGGAAGGCTGTAAAAAAGATGAATCCTGACGCTTCTCAGAGGTGCTCTGTGGAGGAAGGACAAACAGCACCAGGCCCACTGTGGGAGGTGGAGAAATTACGCCCATGAGGGTGCTCAGACACGGAACAGTTACCCAGGAAGGCTGCAGAGTCTGTCCTTGAGGGCATCCAAACATGATGGAACAAGGCACTGAGCAACCTGACCCAACTGGGGCTGCTCTAAGCAGGAGCTTGGACCAGAGACTTCTCAGTTCTGTGGTCTTTAAATGTCAGCCTTCCTGCCTTATCCAAATTGGAGTCACTGACAACCAGGTGGCCTCTGTCCCACCACCACCCAGGCCCCACCTTCAGACAACAGCCAGCATGGGTGACTGGCCCACCACTGTCCCAAGGCACATCACCACCAGAAACTGCCCCATGGGTAGGCATTGTTCTGCTGATCACAAGGCAGTAGTCCTCTTACTTTGTGGTCTCCTTCTCCTGCCCACGCCTCACCCTTGCGCTAGTATGACACTGTGGGAGACTGCTAAAGGCAGAGTAAAAGATACTCACTGTCTACTGATTGGTCGATTAGTATGTATCTTTGCAAACTCATCAGCAGAGGAATTTTTAAAACACGTAAAAAACTCCTGTAGCTGTTCACAGAGAGATGGGTGAAACCCACAGAACACCACTGAAAATTTGCAATGGGAACAGGTCTTGGCTTGCTCAGAGCCTTGTTAGGGAACAGCTCCAAGATCAGGGGTGTCTCAGGCTCGTGAAACCGATTGCTGACTGCCCTCTTCTTCTTTCCCCTTTTCTTCTCATAACCAAATGGCAGGGGAATTGTGTTTACATGGCACGGTTTTGGTAGCTGTAGGAGGCTGCAGGGGTGGCTTCTGTGAGAAGACACCAGGAGCTGGCCCCATCTTGGATGGAGCAAGTGTCAGCCAGCGCCAGCCAGCTCCAAGGCAGACTTGCCACTGGCCAAAGCTGAGCCCATCAGCGATTCTGGTGGCACTCTCATAGCAATGCAAGGGAGTAGTTGCATCCACCTAGAAGTTCACAATTTCCAAGACAGAGGCCTGAAAATAAAAACCGACATTGTTGAGGTTTTTCCCAGGACTTATGACTCCCTCTTCTGATTTTTCTTCTTTAAAAAAATGCAGTGGAGTATTTGCTGCGGACAACAGATGCTGGCATGGCTGGTTTTCTACTGAGGTGCCAGCTGTTCCTTATGTTCCAAAACCAATGCCAAATCTGCTGATGGGAGACTTAATACAATGTTTTTCATCCAGTGGAAAGTTGTTCCAAGTGAGTAATTATTCCCGATGAAGTTTTTCCTCTTTTTAATAGAAACTTGTTTTTATGCCAGAGGTCACTGCTGTTATCATTACCTGTAGTGGCTGGACATTTGGAGTAATAAGCCATATGGCATTCTCTAAAGCAGACCTACAAGTGAAGAGCAAACAGAGCATTAAGCAGAAAGAGAAGTATTTCCATAACTGTATCTACATTTTCACCCATGTTATATCTCCAAAGGTGGGGATTGTGCTGCAAACACTGGTAGTAGAGGAATGAGTTTGGCTTGGCAGAAGTGAAAGCTCTTTCCCATCTATAGGAGTGCTCTCCCACCACAGTAAGTAAAACAGAACTTATTGTGACTTGCAAGAAAAGTGTCAGTTTCTTCCTCTCCGCCTTTATCTTCACAAACAACCCACTCAGAGAAAGCTTTCGTGCACGTGTTTGATTAATCCCTTTTCTTATTTCTAACCCGTCCCCCACACCAATCTCACTTCTAATTGACACAACCCGTTTCTGGGGTGAGCTCAATTACCTAACAGCAAGAGCGTGAGGCCCTTCACAATATCTATACTAGTATGATCCACAGCAACTGCTAAATACCTGGAACCCTCTAACCCCCAGATGCCTTGGCTTCACCTAGGGCAAGTCCTGCCTGAACCAACCTAATGGCTTTCTACGGTGGAGTGACTACATCAGTGGATAAGAAAAGGGCTATGGTTGTTATCTATCTAGACTTCTGTAAGGCCTTTGACATGGTCTCCCAGAACATCATTCTCTCTAAATCGGAGAGAAATGGATTTGATGGGTAGACTGTTTAATGGATGAGGAATTGGTTGGATGGTCACATGCAGAGGATAGTGGTCAACGACTTAATGTCCAGATGGAAATTGATGATAAGTGGTGTCTCTCAGGGGTCTGTACTGGGACCAGTACTGTTTAATATCTTCATTGATGACATAGACAGTGGGATCAAGTGCACGCTAAGCAAGTTTGCAGGCAACACCAAGCTGAGTGGTGCAGCTGACGCGTCTGAGGGATGGGATGCCATCCAGAGGGATCTGGACAAGCTCAAGAACTGGGGCCATACGATCCTCAGGAGGTTCAACAAGGCCGAATGCAAGGTCCTGCACCTGGGTAACTCCCAGAATCAATACAGGCTCGGGTATGAAGGGATTGAGAGCAGCTCTGAGAAGGACTTGGGGATACTAGTGGATGAAAAGCTGGAGATGAGCTCGCAATGTGTGCTCACAGCCCAGAAAGTCAACTGTATCCTGGGCTGCACCAAAAGAAGTGTGGCCAGCAGGTTGAGGGAGGCGATTCTGGCCCTCTGCTCTGCTCTTGTGAGACCTTACCTGGAGTACTGTGTCCAGCTTTGGACCCCTCAGTGCAGGAAAGACATGGACCAGTTGGAGCGGGTCCAGAGGAGGGTTATGAAGATGATCACAGGGCTGGAGTACCTCTCCTATGAGGACAGGCTGAGAGAGTTAGGGTTGTTCATCCTGGAGAAGGTTCCTGGGAGACCTTGTTGCGGCCTTTCAGTAGGCCCTAAAGGGGGCTAAAGGAGAGATGGGGAGGGACACTTTGTCAGAGAGTATAGCGATAGGATGAGGGGCTTTAAACTAAATGAGGGGAGATTCAGACTAGATAAAAGGAAGATTTTTTTACAATGTGGGTGGTGAAATACTGGAAAAGGTTGCCCAGAGAGGTGGTGAATGCCCCATTCCTGCCAACACTCAAGGTCAGGTTGGATGGGGCTGTGAGCAACCTGTTCTAGCTGAAGATGTCCCTACTCAGGGGCTTTGGTCTAGATGACCTTTAAAGGTCCCTTCCAACTCAAGCTATCCTATGATTGTGTTCTATGAAGTGTCTATTCACAATCTGATCACTCTATGACTACATACCCCAAGATCCAGTTTCTTATTCAGAGTTATGTGAGAAGTCTCCCAAAAGCAAAGTTCCTAATTGTGTCTCTTTTGGGGAGTTCAAAACATTTGTATGTGGGCAGCTGTTTTAGGAAAGACAGGTTCTGTAGCAATTTTGGTTCTCAAACTTACTCCTAACAGACAATTCATAATGTTTCAGGAGTTTCCCCAGTGACTTGCCTTTCCTATTTCCACAATGTTGTGGAAATGGAAATGTTGTGGAAATTCCACAATGTTTTCAAATGGAAAGAATGTATTTTCTTCAGGGATGAAACCATGGAAATAGCAGACTAATAACTTGGAAGTCAGTATTGTTGGTCCACATTTTTCTATAAAATTCAGGCACAAATGTAGGATTAAAATGAAGATGCATTTGCTTATTTTAGCAAAACACCGTCCAGCAAACATCTGGTCCTGATCTGCACAACCGTCTACTGGAAACGTCTTGAGCTAATGATCTGACAAAGACAGCAAATGGACATCAAGTCGTGGATTTAGTAAGGCATAACACCAACTCTAATCATTGGAGTTTCCCTTGCTTAAACCCGGGCTTCATTTAACTAACTTAGTGAAACGACTTCTCTCCTGAAGTTATGACATGCAATGCTGTCACTGAAAATACTCGACTAGCTAAAGATACAGTGCAAGACTACCTGAAACTTCATGATTAATATCTCTTACTAGTATTTCAAGTAGGCAGCAGTGAGGTGGCCACCAGTAGTTCAAGGGCAATGAAGAGAGGCTTTAGGACTCTTGGACGGCTGGTTAAAGGATCAGGAGCACAAGTTGTGTTTTCCTCCATTCCACCACTTGCAGGCATTGATGAGGGGACAAACAGGAAGAAACAATAGATTAAGTCCTAGCTCCGAGGCTGGTGTAACCGGCAGGACTTTGGTTTCTTTGATCATGGGATAATCTACAGGACACCAGGCCTGCTGGGAACAGGAGGGGTGTGCCTTATGCAAAGGGGAAGAAGAATATTGGGACAAGAGCTAGCAGGGCTCATTGAAAGGGCTTTAAACTAGGTTTGAAGGGGGATGAGGATGGGACTAGGATTACCAACGAGGAGCCTGGGAGCAGATTACCAGTGCTGGTTGGTAAAAGCAATAGTAAGGTCTTGCAGCTTGGCGTCTCAGAAATGGGGGATGGTAACCCACGTGGTAGTGATGACATCAGGATAGTGATCAGTCAGCAACCACAGAAGGATCTAAGCATGGTCAGGAGAGTATTGGGACTCGCCCCCTCCCCCAAAAAGTGGCAGGAAAATTAGCCCACCTTAAGTGCTTCTAAACAAATGCACACAGCATGGGCAACAAACAGGAGGAGCTGGACACCATTGTACAGCAGGAAAATTATGATACTGTTGGCATTGTTGCTACAGAAACGTGGTGGGAAGACCTACACAACTGGAGTGTTATTATTGATGGCTACCAACTCTTCAGAAGGGATAGACAAGGAAGGAGACGTGGTGGGTGGCCCTCTATGTTAGAGACATGTTTGAATGCATAGAACTTAATAATGGAAATGACAAGGTAGAGTGTTTATGAATCAAGGGGAAAGCAAACAAGGCAGATATCATGGTGGGAGTTTATTACAGACCCCCAAACCAGGATGTAGGAGCTGATGAAATATTCTATCAGCACCTGGCAGAGCTCTCACAATCACTCACCCTTGTTCTTGTGGGGGACTTCAACTTCCCAGATATCTGCTGGAAATACAAGACAGCAGAGAGGGAACAGCCCTGGAGGTTCCACCCTGGAGGTGTGGAAGACAACTTCCTAACGCAGCTGGTGAGCAAGCCAACCAGGGAAAGAGCCCTACTAGACCTGCTGCTTGTTAACAGAAAAGGTCTCATGGGGGATATAAAGGTTGAAGGTCGTCTTGGGCAGAGCGACGATGAAATCATAGAGTTTTCAATTCTTGCAGAAATGAGCCAGAGAGTCAGCAGAACTGCCACCTTGGACTTCCGTTAGGCAGACTTTGGCCTGTTTAGGAACATGGTGGAGAGTGTCCACTGGGAGACAGTCCTGAAGGGCAAAGGTGTCCAGGAAGACTGGTCATACTTCAAGGAGGAACTCTCAAAAGCACAGGATAAAGCCATCCCCAGGTCCCATAAACGAACCAACATTCTTCCCAACTGGGAAGAAGTCCAGCCTGACTAAATAGAGAGCTTTGGCTGGACCTCAGGGAGAAAAGGAATGTTTACAGTCTCTGGAAAACGGGGTCGGCTACTTAAAAACAATATCAAGGTATAGCAAAGGTATGCCATGGAAAAATTAGAAGGAGTCCAAGGAGAATTTAACTTGGCAACAACAGTTAAAGATAATAAGCAGAGTTTTTTTCAATATATCAATAAAAAAAGGGGATGCGCCCACAAGTGCTGAGAGAACTGGCAGATGTTATTGCTGAGCCACTCTCTATCATTTTTGAGATATCTTGGAGAACAGGAGAAGTACCTGAGGACTGGAGGAAGGCAAATAGCATACCAGTCCACAAAAAAGGCAAGAAGGAGGACCCAGGGAACTACAGGCCAATTAGTCTCACCTCTGTCCCCAGGAAAATAATGGAGCGGCTCATGCTGGACATCATCTCCAAACACATTGAAGATCAAGAAGTTATCAGTATTGGTTGACACGGATTTACCAAGGGTAAATCATGCTTGACCAATATCATAGCCTTCTCTGATGTTGTAACTGGTTGGTTAGATGAAGGGAGAGCAGCAGATGTCATCTACCTTGACTTCAGCAAGGCTTTTGACGCTGTCTCCCATAACATCCTCATGAGAAAATTAAGGAAGTGTGGGATAGATGAGGGGGTAGTGAGGTGGATTGAGTCCTGGTTGTGTGACAGAACTCAGAGGGTTCTAA